>JALPQD010000135.1:5282233-5401444 GCA_023101885.1 Typhlomys cinereus | reverse complement strand
AGAGAAGAGAGAGAAGAGAAAGAGGTTAAAAAAGAGAAAAAGAAAGAAACGGAAAGACAAAGAAGGAAATGAAGAAATGTAATAGGGCGGAAAGAAAGAAAGATAGCAAGAAAAGAACAAAGAAAGAAAAGAAAGAAAAGAAAGCAAAGAAGGAAGGAAAGAAAGAAAAGAAAATATAGAAAGAAAGAAAGACCACGAAAAGAGAGAGGAAAGAAAGAGAGACAGGAAAGAGAGAGAGAGAGAGAGAGAGAGAGAGAGACAGGAAAGAGAGACAGGAAAGAGAGAGAGAAAAAAGAAGGAAGTGCAAAGCAACTCGAAGCTATGACGGCACTTCATATCCACTAGGATTGTACGGTCACAATGTCAGACACTGCCAAGGGTTGGTTGGGATGTGGGGAAACTGAAATTCCTTTAAACCAGTTGTTGCAGATACTCTGCATGTTGCTGATAAATTGACGACTAATTGCTTGGGAGAACAAGGGTTTTTATTCTGGCTTATAATGGTCCGGTTACAGCTCTTAACCAGCGTGGCAGGAGAGCACACACCAACACCAGGGGCGGAGGGAACTGGCCACACCAGATCCACAGGACCACTGAGAAAGGAGTCTTACTTGCCAGACCAGCATGTGTAACCAAGTATCCAAAAGATGCCAACTTCCCTAAATAGCTCCTCTATTTTACCCACCTTCCCAGGGACTAATCCCATCCACTGTGGGCTGGGTCTTCCCCATCAATCAGACAATCTTCTGCAGGTTTGCTCAGGGTCCAACTCAATCACTAATTCTCTACAACTGTTCCCAGAGCTCAAACCTTCAACTGTCGAGTTGACACCTGAATCTATGACAATAGCAGAGGACATTAAGTGAACAGGACATTTTGCAAGACAACCTGAGTTCTTCAAAGGATTTCATAAGGGCCACGAAGTCTTATCATGGAAGACACATTGTAAAATGAGGGCCTATTCTTCCTTGAAGGTCAAGGAAGGTCAAGGAGAAAGCACTGGTGAAGCCCTGTGGAGTCTATATTTTCTTGGGGGCTATTTTTTAATGACTTCAAATTTCTCAGGAGTCACAGCTATTCCCTGGTAAGTGGCTGCAGCGTATGGAGTGTCAGTTCATGCAGCTGCTGATTTGTGTGTGCAGTTGCCACAGTTCATCTGCATGCTGCCGATACAGCCACAACCAAACAAGCAAGAGGGGTTTATTCTCTCTTACAATTGTTTCAGTTTTGAGTCCAGCTGGCAGGAGAGCTCATTCTAGCATCAGGATCCCAGGAAACTGGCCACACCATGACCACAGGAATTACTAAGAATGGGGCAAATCTCACATGCCAGGCTATGAGGCTGCCAAACTCTGGGGAAGCATTCCAAAGTACTGAACCGATTCCTTCCATCTTGTCTATGGCCCTGTGTAGGACGACCCAGCCCATGGAGGGGGGTCTTCCTACAATAATTAAATAATCCCCCACAGGCTTGCTCAGGGCGTGCCTCAATCACCAATTCTTCACAGATGTGCTCAGCTTCCAGGTGACAAGTTAAGGCCTATGTGTAACAGGTCCAGTAGTTTCGAGGTGCCCCCTGCTGTGCACCCAGTGTCTACAGTCCTCATGGTACTGCTTGGTTCCTGCTACTGGCCTCTTGAGTTCTTTATCAATCCTGCTACACTTGCACAAAATTTATTGCTCTTTTCTTGTGTTCCCTGTTGACTTTCTACTTGCACTTTAATTAATGTCTCTCTTTTCCCTGTTCTTGATTTGGGCTTATTTTGTTCTTTCTCTAGCTCTTGAGGTGGGACCGTCCGTGATTTATTTCTGACCTTTTTTTTCTTTTCTTTTCTAATGTATTCCCTGGGTACTGTGAACTTTTATTCTAAATACTGCTTTAACCATTGGCCATGGTTTAATATTGTATTTTCATTTTTAAAAATTTTTTCCATTCATACAAACTTGACAGGAACCCCATTCCCTTCCCTCCCTCCACCCTTCCCCATCCCCCTTGTTTCCTCCCCCCTTTTCCTTTTCCTTTCCCCCCTCCCTCTCTTTCTCCCAGTGCCCCCCCATCCCTGGAGCATCCTTTAGTGTACATGTCAAACTTCCCTCTGGGTCCTCCTGTCTGATGAGGTGTAAGGACTCAATAGCATTGCCTAGAGCTCTTTCTTGTGTTCCCCTTTAGTATGGGAACACTATTGTGGCTGTTAATCCCTTGCCTCTAAGGATCACAGTGCCTGTGATCCATGCTAGACTTTGGGGGGGGGTCAATGATATGTCAGTCACTGCGCAGGTCATGCAAAGTCCTATTATGATTACTTCGGCCCTAACTTATGTGGAGTAGCTTGCATATCGTTGCCCCTCCCCATCTTTAGGCTCTTACAATCTTACCACCCCCCTCTTCCGAAATTTCCCTGAGCTTTAAAATGGGGAGAGATTAGGCTGGCCTGGTCCCAGGTGATTAGTGTAGGGTCTCTGATGTTCTGAATTATGGTTTGTTGTTTTCTTTTTCCAGTTTTGCTGTTTCTGCACCTCCCTTGGCGCCATCCTGATTGGTGTTGGATGTCACCTCCTAGCCAGAGATAAAAGGCCGTTAAAATAGAGTCTTACTATAAGAGTAGATTCAAAGGTAGATGGAATAAGAGTAGGAAACTGCGGTGAGGGGAGATCGGTCTCCCATTTGCAGGATGGTTACCTTCTATGTGTCAGACTGTATGCCCTCCCTTTCTGGTAAGATCATACCCCATCAGTTGCAAGTGACCAGGAAGGAAAGTCTGTGAGCTTAACCAGCTGTCTCATTACTTACTTGCAGTCCTTGATGGTGGCCTATTATCTCTGCTATAGCATGATCCCCTCTCTCCTTGTTTCTGGCAGGGCCCTCCTTCCCCTTCCCTCCTGTTTATAATCTTTGCAATTACTGTAGGTATTACAGAGATTTATCTTTGAGTGTGCCACTAAGTGGGTTTGGTACTAGGATCCACCTATTAGGGAGTACATACAGCACTTAATTTTCTGTGTTTGGGATACTTCACTGGAAATAATTTTTTCTTTTTTTATTTATTTATTATTCAATTGTACGTGTGCACATGTATGTGCGCACATGTGTGTGTGTGTGTGTGTAGAACCATGGACAAATTCAGGAACCACCATGGATACCTCCACCTCCTCCTTGTGTACTCTGCCCGGGATTCACAGGCTCCGCCCTACCAGGACCAGAAACACAGGCTGCCCCCTGCTTCTGCCTGGTGTCTATATGTGGGGTCTAGGACCGAACCCAGGACCTTCTGCCTGCAAAGCAGAAGCTTAACCCCTGAGCCACCTCTCTAGCCCCGGAAATAATTTTTTCTAATTCCATCCATTTCCCAGCAAATTTTATTAATTCATCTTTTTGATGGCTGAGTAATATTCCATTGTATAAATGTACCACATTTTCTTTATCCACTGTAGAATCCACTCACACACTCATTTACACGATTTTGCAGCCTGCTGCAATGCTGAAAAAAGGCAAGGTCAGCTGTCCCTGCCTCCGTCTCTATTCCCCAGAAACTCGGCAATGGGACAGGGAGTTTGTCAGAGCAAAATCTCAAGTTTATTGGGGGGAGAAAAGGAACTTATATAGACAAAAGGCCACAAGGCGCCAAATGGGCATCCAATTGTGTCAAAAGGTCAACATATCCTTCAGGTGCTAGTGGTCAAGCCCAATGTCACTCAGCATAGGAGGCAGGTCAATACCTGAAAGCCAATTAGGGGTCCCTGTAATGTGATCAGGGTAATGTCCAAGACCCTTGCTCTCAGCGCCATCTTTAGTCCCATGTGCTCTGCCATGCCCTGGGGCAAATCCTGGGCGAGCCCAACAATCTAATTGTCAACTGTTGGGCATTTGGGTTGATTCCATGACTTTGCTACTGTAAACAGTGCTGCTATGAACATGGTCGTGCTTGTGCCATTGAGGTGAATTTTTGCTGTATGGGGGGTTATTCCCAAAAATGGAATAGCAGGGCCATATGGTATTTTAATGTTTAACTTTTTTAAGAATCGCCATACTACTCACCAGAGTGGTTGTATAAGCCTGCATTCCCACCAGCAATGTAGGACAGTTCCCTTCTCGCCACATTCTCTCCAGCATTTGGTGTTGTTTGTATTGTGAATTTTTGCCATCCTAACCGGGGTGAGATGATATCTCAGGGAGGTTTTGATTTGCATTTCCCTGATGGCTAAGGATGCAGAGAATTTTTTAAGATATTTGTTAGACATTTCAATTTCGTCCCTGTAAATTTTCTTTTGAGTTCCAAGGCCTATTTTTTAATTGGGCCATTTGTTTTCTTGGTATTTAGTTTTCTAAGTTCTTTGTGCACTCTGGATAATAGAGCTCTATCAGATATGTAGTTAATGAAGATTTTTTCCCATTCTGTGGGTTGCCTTTTTGCTTGGGTTACAATCTTTTTATCTGAACAGAAGCTCTTTAATTTCTTAAAGATCCCATCTGTTGAGTGTTGGTTGTAGTGACTGTGCTATTGGATTTCCATTTAGGAACTGTTGGCCTAGTCCAATCAGCTCGTTCCCTCCCTTTGAACTAAGGTTTTTATATTGAGGTCCTTGATCCATTTGGAATTAATTCTTGTACATGGTGACAAGTATGGGTCCAGTTTTAATCTTCTGCATGTCCACATGGCAGTTTTGCCAGCACCATTTGTTGAAGATGCCTTTCTTTTTCCATTGGATTTTTTGGGCCCCTTTGTCAAAGATCAAAAGGCTGTAATTGTGTGGGCTTATATCTGGGTCTTCAACCCTTATCCATTGATCTGTGTGTCTATTTTAGAGCCAGTACCAGGCTGTTTTTACAACAATGGATTTGTAGTATAGACTAAGGTTTGGTATGGTGATACCTCCAGCAGTGTTTTTGTTACTCAGGATTGAATTTGCTATCCTGGGTCTTTTGTGCTTCCATATGAATTTTGAGATTGTTTGGTCAATTTTTTTAAGGAATGCTTCAGTATTTTGATTGGTATAGCATTGAATCTGTATATTGCCTTTGGTAGAATGATCATTTTTATGATATTGATTCTGCCAATCCAGGAATATGGGAGGCCTTTCCACCTTCTGGTATCCTCTGTAATTTCTTTCTTTAGGGTTTTAAAGTTTTAATTGTAAAGGTCACTTACTTCCTTGGTTAGGTTTATACCAAGGTATTTCATTTTGGGGGGCTATAGTAAATGGGATTGTTTCTCTCAGGGCTTTCTCACTTCTTTGATCCTGGGCATATAGAAAGGCCACTGATTTTTATACATTTATTTTGTATCCTGCCACCCTGCTGAACTTCTGTATTAGTTCCAGGAGTTTCCTGGTGGAATTTTTGGGATCACTCAGGTATATGATCATGTCATCTGCAAATAGAGATAATTTGACTTCTTCCTTGCTGATTTGAATCCCTTTTATCTCCCTTTCTCATCTCATGGCTCCAGTTAAGACTTCAAGTACAATATTGAAAAGTGGTGAGAGTGGACAGCCTTGTCTAATTCCTGATCAAAGTGGGAATGCTTCAAGTTTTTCCCCATTGAGTATAATCCTTGCTGTTGGCTTGTTGTATATAGCTTTCATTATATTGATAAAGGTTCCTTCCATTCCAACTGTCTCTAGGGTTTTGATAATAAAAGGCTGTTGGATCTTGTCAAAAGCTTTTTCTGCATCTATTGAGAGTATCATGTGGTCTTGGATTTTGGACTGGTTTATATGGTGAATTACATTTATTGATTTGCTATGTTGAACCAACCTTGTGTGCCTGGGATGAAGTCTGCTTTGATATGTTTTTGAATCTGATTTGCTAAGACTTTGTTGATAATCTTTGCATCTGTGTCCTCAAAAAGATTGGCCTATAGTTTTCTTTTTTAAGTGTAACTTTATTAGGTTTTAGGATTAAGATGATATTAGCTTCATAGAAAGAATTTGGTAGTGTTCCTTCCTTTGCTACTTGATAGAACAGTTTAAGGAGTATTGGTGTTATTTGTTCCTTAAATGTCTGGTAGAACTCTGTGCTATATACAACAAGCCAACAGCAAGAACTCTGGTCCAGGACATTTTTTGTTGGGAAGATTCGAGATTACTTCATTGCTTTTCTTATATGTTATAGGACTATTTGAATAATTCAAAACTTCCTGATTCAATTTAAGTAAGTTGTGCTTATTTAGGAATTCATCCATTTCTTTTGTGTTATCAAATTTCACAGAGTATAAGTTTTTGAAGTATGACCTTATAATTTTCTGAATTTCTGAGGTATCAGTAGTGATTAACTCCATTTTCATTTCTAATTTTGATAATTTGGGTTTTCTCTCTCTTGTTTTTGGTTAATTTAGCTAGGGGTGTATCAATCTTATTGATTTTTTCAAAGAACCAGCTTTTTGACTGGTTGATTCTCTGTATCGTTTTCCATATTTCCATTTCCGATATTTCTCCCTTGATTTTGCTAATCTCCTCTCTTCTACTACTTTTGGGATCAGATTGCTCTTGTGACTCTAAAGCTTTATGTTGCATTCTTAAGTTATTTATGTGTGATGTTTCTATTTTTTTGATGTAAGCATTAAGAGCTATGAACTTACCTTTTAGGACAGCTTTCATTGTGTCCCGTAGATTTTGATAAGTTGTATTTTCATTATCATTCGCTTCCAGGAAATCTTGAATTTCCTTTCTAATTTCTTCCTGAATCCAATTCTCATTCAGCATCCTAATGTTTAGTTTCTAGGAGTTAGTGTATTTTCTGTTGTTTGTTGTGTTGCAGACGTCAAGCTTTAGACCATGGTGGTCTGATAGGGTACATGCTAGAATTTCAACTTTCCTGTATATGTGGAGATTCGTTTTGTGGCCTAATATGTGGTCTATTTTGGAGAAAGTTCTATTTGCTGCTGAGAAAAAAAGTGTATTCTTTGGTGCGTGGATGAAAAGTTCAATAGAGATCTGTAAGATCCATTTCAGTAAGAGTTTGATTAAGTTCCAATGTTCCAATGTGTCTCTGTTAAGTTTTTGACCTGTTGATCTCTCCCATGTTGAGAGGGCGGTATTGAAATTCCTAAGAATTATCATTTGGGGGTTGACTTCTTGCTTTAGACACTGTAGGGTTTGCTTAATGAATGTGGAAGAGCCCGTATTAGGTGCATATATGTTCAGTATTGTGAAGTCTTCCTGGTGAATTGTACCTGAGACTAAAATGTAGTATCCATCTGTGTCTCTTATGATTTTTTTGGTTTGAAGTCCACTTTGTCCAATAGCATAATGGCTACCCCTGCCTGTTTCCTGGTTCCATTAGCTTGCAGAATTTTTGACCAGCCTTATATTTTTAGGATGTGCCTATCTTTTGTGGTGAAATGAGGTTCCTGAAGGCAGCAGATTGATGGGTTGTGATTTTTAATCCAAGTTTGTAATCTGTGTCTCTTGATTGGTGAGTTAATTCCATTAACATTTAATGTTATAATGGAGAAATTATTTTTTATTTTTTTTATTTTTTTTATTTCAGCTCATACAAACTTATTAGGTACACCAGTTCCCTCCCTTCCTCCTCCTCCCCCCCGTACCCCCTGCTCCCCCTCCCCACCCCTCTCTCTCCCCATCCCCCAGTGCCTCCTGCCCCAATTCCCAGAGAGTCCTTTCTTGTGCATGTCTGATTTTCCTCTGGGCCCTACTCTCCGATGACGTACAAGGACCCAGTGGCCTTTCCCTGAACCCTTTCCCATGTTCCCCTTAGGCACAGGAACACTGCTGTGGCTGCCAATCCTTTACCTCCAAGGCTCTTGGTGCCCTTAGCAGATGCTAGACCCTGTGAGGTCCACAGTGGATTGGACAATGCACAGGGCATGCAAAATCCAATTATGATTGCTTCAGCCCTAACTAGTATAGAGTATCTTACATATCATTGCTCCTCCCATCCTTTTGCTCTTACACTCTTACTGCCCCCTCTTCCGCAAATTTCCCTGAGCTTCAAGATGGGGAGAGACTAAGCTGGCCTAGTTCTAGGTGGTTGATATAGAGTCTCTGAAGTTCTGGATTGTGGTTTGTTGATTTTCTTTTGCAGTTTTGCTGCTCCTGCAATGCCCTTCACTCCATCCTGGTGGGCATTGTATGTTACCCCCTGGCCAGAGACAAAAAGCTGTTAAACTAGAGTCTTGTGATAAAAGCACATTCAAAGGTAGATGTAATAAAAGTGGGAAACCATACTAAGGGAGGGGTCTATCACCCATTTGCAAAATGGTTACTTTTTATCTGCCAGACTATATGCCCTCCTCTTCTGGTGAGATCACACCCCCTCAGTAGTAAATGATCAGGAACAAAAGTCTGTGAACTTAATCAGATGTCTCATTACTTATTTGGGTCCTTGGTGGAGGCCTATTTTCCCTGCTGTAACATGGTCCCTTCTCTCCTTGTTTCTGGTGTGGCCCTCCTACCCCATCCCTCCTGTTCATAATCCTTGCAATTACTGTCTCTAGGTGGGCTGGGTGGGTTTGGTACTAGGAGCCACCTATTAGGGAGTACATACGGCGCTTAATTTTCTGGGTCTGGGATACTTCACTTAATATAATTGTTTCTAATGACATCCATTTCCTGGCAAATTCCAGTAAATCATCATTTTTGATGGCTGAGTAGTACTCCATTGTATAGATGTACCACAGTTTCCTTATCCACTCGTCAACTGTTGGACATTTGGGCTGATTCCATGACTTTGCTATTGTAAACAGTGCTGCTATGAACATGGTCGTGCTTGTGCTATAGAGGTGAACCTCTGCTGTATGGGGGGTTATTCCCAAAAGTGGAATCGCAGGGTCATATGGCATTTCAATCTTTAATTTCTTTAAGAATCTCCAGACGGCTCACCAGAGTGGCTGTATGAGCCTGCATTCCCACCAGCAATGTAGGAGAGTTCCTTTCTCTCCACACCCTCTCCAACATTTGTTGTTGTTTGTATTGTGGATTTTTGCCATCCTGACCGGGGTGAGATGATATCTCAGGGAAGTTTTGATTTGCATTTCCCTGATGGCTAAGGAAGTGGAGCATTTTTTCAGATATTGTTAGACATTTTAATTTCATCCCTGGTAAAGTTTCTTTTAAGTTCCAGGGCCCATTTCTTAATTGGGCCATTGGTTTCCTTGGTGTTTAGTTTTCTAAGTTCTTTGTGCACTCTGGACAGCAGAGTTCTATCAGATGTGTGGTTAGTGAAGATTTTCTCCCATTCTGTGGGTTGTCTTTGAGCTCGTGTTATAATCTCTTTATCTGAACAGAAGCTCTTTAATTTCACAAGATCCCAACTGTTGAGAGTTGGTAGCAGTGACTGTGCCATTGGATGTCTGTTTAGGAACTGTTGGCCTAGCCCAATCAGCTCGAGGGAGTTCCCTATCCTTTCAACTATGGTTTTTATAGTCTCTGGCCTGATATCAAGGTCCTTGATCCATTTGGAATTAAGTCTTGTACATGGTGACAAGTACAGGTCCAGCTTTAATCTTCTGCATGTGGAGATCCAGTTTTGCCAGCACCATTTGTTGAAGATGCTGTTCTTTTTCCATTGGATTCTTTGGGCCCCTTTGTCAAAGACCAAATGGCTGTAACTTTGTGGGCTTATATCTGGGTCTTCAATCCTTATCCATTGATCTGTGTGTCTATTTTGGAGCCAGTACCAGGCTGTCTTTATAACTATGGATTTGTAGTATAGACTAAGGTTTGGTATGGCAATACCTCTAGCTGTGTTTTTGTTACTCAGGATTGTTTTTGCTATCCTGGGTCTTTTGTGCCTCCATATGAACTTTGAGATTGTTTGGTCAACTTCTTTGAAGAATTGCTTTGGGATTTTGATTGGTATAGCATTGAATCTGTATATTGCCTTTGGTAGGATGGTCATTTTTACGATGTTGATTCTGCCAATCCAGGAACAAGGGAGGTCTTTCCACCTTCTGGTGTCTTCTGCTATTTCTTTCTTTAGGGTTTTAAAGTTTTCATTGTAAAGGTCTTTTACCTCCTTAGTTAGGTTTATACCAAGGTATTTCATTTTTTTAGGGGCTATAGTAAATGGGATTGTTTCTCTCAAGGCTTTTTCACTTCTTTCATTCTGGGCATATAGGAAGGCCTCTGATTTTTGCACATTTATTTTGTATCCTGCCACCCTGCTGAACTTCTCAATTAGTTCCAGGAGCTTCCTGGTGGAGTTTTTGGGATCCCTCAGGTATACGATCATGTCATCTGCAAATAGGGATAGCTTGACTTCTTCCTTGCTGATTTGAATCCCTCTTATGTCCCTTTCTTGTCTTATGGCTTCAGCTAAGACTTCAAGTACAATATTGAATAGAAGTGGTGAGAGTGGACAGCCTTGTCTAGTTCCTGATCGAAGTGGGAATGCTTCCAATTGTTCCCCATTGAGCATAATCCTTGCTGTGGGCTTGTTGTATATAGCTTTTATTATATTGATAAAGGTTCCTTCCATTCCCACTGTCTCTAGCGTTTTGATCATAAAAGGCTGTTGGATCTTGTCAAAAGCTTTTTCTGCATCTATCGAGAGTATCATGTGGTCTTGGACTTTGGACTGGTTTACATGATGAATTACATTTATTGATTTGCGTATGTTGAACCAACCTTGTGTGCCGGGGATGAAGCCTACTTGGTCCCCATGAATGATCTTTTTAATATGTTTTCGAATCTGATTTGCTAAGTCTTTGTTGAGAATCTTTGCATCTGTGTTCATCAGGGAGATCGGCCTATAATTTTCTTTTTTAAGTGAATCTTTATTAGGTTTTGGGATTAAGACGATATTAGCTTCATAGAAGGAATTTGGTAGTGTTCCTTCCTTTGCTATTTGATGGAACAGTTTAAGGAGTATTGGTGTTATTAACTCCTTAAATATCTGGTAGAACTCTGTGCCGAATCCATCTGGTCCAGGACATTTTTTGGTGGGAAGATTCGAGATTACTTCCTCAATTTCCTTATATGTTATAGGACTATTTAAATAATTCACAACTTCCTGATTCAATTTAGGTAAGTTGTGTTTACTTAGAAATTCATCCATCTCTTTTGTGTTGTCAAACTTCACAGAGTATAAGTTTTTGAAATATGATGTTATAATTCTCTGGATTTCTTGGGTATCAGTAGTGATAACTCCATGTTCATTTCTAATTTTGTTAATTTGGGTTTTCTCTCTCTTGCTTTTGGTTAGTTTAGCTAGGGGTGTATCAATCTTGTTGATTTTTTCAAAGAACCAGCTTTTTGACTGGTTGATTTTTTTCTATCGTTTTCTTAATCTCGATTTCAGATATTTCTCCCCTTATTTTGCTAATCTCCTCTCTTCTACTATTTCTGGGATGAGATTGCTCTAGTTTCTCTAAAGCTTTAAGCTGCATTGTTAAGTTATTTCTGATGTTTCCATTTTTTTGACGTAGGCATTAAGAGCTATGAACTTACCTCTTAGAACAGCTTTCATTGTGTCCCAGAGATTTTGGTAAGTTGTATTTTCGTTATCATTCACTTTCAGGAAATCTTGAATTTCCTTTTTAATTTCTTCCTGAATCCAGTTCTCATTCAGCATCATAGTGTTAAGTTTCCAGGAGTTAGTGTATTTTCTCTTGTTTGATGTGTTGTGGATGTCCAGTTTTAGGCTGTGGTGGTCTGATAGGGCACAGGTTAGAATTTCAACTTTCTTGTATATGTGTAGATTCATTTTGTGGCCCAATATGTGATCTATTTTGGAGAAAGTTCCATGTGCTGCTGAGAAAAATGTGTATTCTTTGCTGCGTGGGTGAAAAGTTCGATAGAGATCTGTAAGGTCCATTTCTTTCAGGGTTTGATTAAGTTCCAAAGTGTCTCTGTTAAGCTTTTGACCTGTTGATCTATCCCATGTTGAGAGGGCAGTGTTGAAGTCCCCAAGAATTATCGTTTGGGGGTTGATTTCTTGCTTTAGACGCTGTAGGGTTTTCTTAATGAATGTGGAGGGGCCCGTATTGGGTGCATATATGTTCAGTATTGTGAAGTCTTCCTGGTGAATTGTACCTGTGACTAAAATGTAGTATCCATCCGTGTCTCTTATAATTTTCTTTGGTTTGAAATCCACTTTGTCTGATAGCATAATGGCTACTTCTGCCTGTTTTCTGCTTCCATTTGCTTGTAGAATTGTTGACCAGCCTTTTATTTTTAGAGCGTGCCTATCTTTTGTGGTGAGATGGGTTTCCTGCAGGCAGCAGATTGATGGATTGTGATTTTTAATCCAAGTTTGTAATCTGTGTCTCTTGATCGGTGAATTAATTCCATTAACATTTAGTGTTATAATGGAGAAACTATTAATACCAGACATTTATTATTTTTAGTAGCTTTTATAAGTATATTGCTTTGCTTTTAATGGTGTTATATTTGCCTTCTGTTCTCCTGGATATGCCTGTTTTTTTCTTCACACTTGAGTATCATTTCTAGCATTTTTTGAAGGCCTGGTTTGGTGGACATGTATCCCTTAAAGTTGTCTTTGTGCTGGAAAATTTTTCTTTCTCCCTCGATCATGACAGATAGTTTTGCAGGGTAAATCAGCCTGGGTTCACATTTTTGCTCATTCAATACTTGAAGTATGTCTCTCCAAGCTCTTCTTGCTTTTAGTGTTTCCATTGAGAAGTCATTTGTTATTTTAATAGGTTTACCTTTAAAAGTGACTTTTTTTTTTTCCCTTGACGCTCTCAGCACCTTTTGTCTTGAATGTAGAGTGTTTTGACTATTATTTGCCGTGGCGAGTTTCTATTTTGGTCTTATCTGTTTGGGGTGCAGAATGCCTCTTGTATTTGGATGGGCCTCTCTTTCTTTAGATGAGGAAAGTTTTCCTTTATGATAATTTGAAAAATTTCCTCAGGTGTGGTATTTCGGGATTCTTGTTCTGGTATTCCATGAATACACATGTTAGGCTTCTTCAGGATGTTCCATATCTCTTGAATATTTCTCTCAAGTATCTTTTATGCTTTAACAACCTTTTCCTTTGAGCTGATTAATTCTTCCACTTTGTCTTCAAGATCTGAAATTCTACTTCCTGCTTCATTAGTTCTGCTAATAAGACTCTCTTTTGAGTTCTGGGTTGAAAATAACTTGTCTTTTAGTTCAATTCTGCTTGAGACTGTTTCAACCGCTCTCTGCCTATTGTTGTTTCTTGAACTGTTTTTCTCAACTCCTCCAAGTGTCTGTTGTGTTACTTTTCAAAGTGGTTGATGCAGTTATTTAGCTCCTCCTGGATTTCTTCTTTCATAGTATTGATCATGGTAATGATCATGCTTTGAAAGTCGTTATCTTGGGTCTGGCTTTCTTGGCTATTTTCTGTGAGTTCGTTCTGGTTGGAATCTATTATTATGGGGCTAATTCTTTCAGTGGGAGATTTGTTTTCTTGGATTTTGTTTCTCATGGATTTGCACTTTGACTTGGGCATTGTTGTTTTATCTCTTAAGACCTTCTTTCAATTTCTGCGTGCTTTTGACTGAACTGAATTAGTTGGTATTACTACTCTTGAGCAATTATTAGTAGTGTTTGCCTTGGAGTTGTCTGTTGTTATTGTTATTTCTTAGATGAGGCTGAGAAGCAGTGTGTCCTCCCTGGACTGAGAGCGTCCAGGCGGAAAGGGCAGAGGTGCTGATGATGTGCACTTCTCCTGGGACCTGGGGTGTGGCCTAGTGGCCCTCCCCAGCCCGGAGCACACTGGGTGCTGCTCAAGCTGGCTGGAGGGAGGAACTGGGAGGAGTGGGTGACCCGGGGAATGGGAGAATTTACCTGAGAAGCAGTGCATTCTCCCTGGACCATGAACATCCGGGCGGAAGGGGCCACTGTATTTTCATTTTTCATCTAGCTTTATGTAAGGAACTGCCTTGTGACATGGATTGTTTAAGAGTCCTCTTTTTGGTTTCTAAGTGTGCAAAAATGTTTTCATTCTCTTTTTTTTTTTTTGCTGATTTCTCATTTTATCCATTGTAGTCAAAGAATAAACTCTTTATTCAATATTTTAAATTGATTTTTAAAATATTTTAATTCACATTAGTTTCTTAAGGTGAACTTTTTGGCTCAGAATATGGTTTTTCTTGGAGAATATCTTTAGGTACTTGAAAAATACATATTTTACTCTTAGTGAGTGAAGAACTCTAGACAAACTGATTAAATGTTGTTGACTAGCTGTGTGGTTGAAGTTTATATTTATTCTGACTTTATATCTAATCCTACCGGTTGTGGTTAAGAGGATATTCAATCTTCAGCTAAGATTTCGGTCTTATCTCTTCTTCTCAGCTCTTGTTTCCCACATGTTGTGGTTCTGTCACTGGGTGCATAAGATACTCGGGGTGCCATGCTTTTTCTGTGTATTAACCCCAACATAATTAAAGATGACCCTATCTGTCTGTCAATTCTTAACTTTTCTTTTTATCTTTCTTTCTGTTTATCTATTTATTGCATGTGTGTGCCTGTGTGTGTGTGTGTGTGTGTGTGTGTGTGTGTGTGCGCGCGCGTGCCTGAATGTATCAGAGGGCACTAGCTGTGTCTACAGAGGGTTCAGGAATCTAATATTGTTCTACCTCCTTTTTGCTCTTTCTCTGGAGATTCCCAGGCTCCACCTTCCAGAGCTGGAAGTGAAAGCTGCCACTATTTCTGCCTGGAGTTTTTAATGTGGGACCGGGGATCCAAACACAGGACTTTCTGCTTGTGAGGCAGAGGCTTAACCCCTGAGCCATCTCTCCAGCCCCAACTCTTACTTTTTCTGCTGTGTTTACAGTCAATCTGATTGATCCGTGCTTGCATGATACATCTTTTCCCATACTTTAAAGTGCCCGTTGCAGCGTGGGCACTACAGATCCTGCCGGGAGTGCAGTCTCGCTGTGCTGGCTCGAAGATATAAGGACAGTGGCCCAAATTCTGCACAGCTGACTAGGGTGCCACCTCACCCTCACTGTCATATCTCTCCACTCCAGGCCCCCTTAGTGCCAAAGCCTCCCACATGCTTTCTTTTCCTTTAAAACCGTAGTGGCTACATGTTGGATTCATGTCCAGAAGTCTTTCTACAGAATAGCATCTTCAGAAAATCACCTTAGGGGCAATCATAGTTTTAAACTATACTGTTCAGATTCCTTTATTTATATATTTTATTTTTTATTATTTATTCAATTGTGCATGTATGTGTGTGTGCGTGTGTGTATGTATGTGTGTGTATGTATGTATCTGTGTGTGTGCAGAACCACAAACAAATTCAGGAACCACATGGACCACCTTCACCTCCTTGTTTACTCTGCCCGGGGATTCACAGGCTCTGCCCTACCAGGACCAGAAATGCAGGCCGCTCCCACTTCCGCCCAGCATCTATATGTGGGGTCTAGGATCCGAACTCAGGACCTTCCACCTGCAAGGCAGAGGCTTAACCCCTGAGCCACCTCTCCAGCCCCCAGATTCCTTTATTTATGAAGGGCTTTGTTCTGTCTTTTACAGTTTGTGTGATGGTTGTTGGAAAATCAGCCAAAATATTGCTCTGTCACCTATACAGTGGGGACCTCGGGATGACAAACACTTGGTTGGCTGTAGGGAAGGGGCCGCCTGGGTGTAGGCTGTGGTTGGAGAGGAAGATGGTCACATGCATCGCTATATAAACCACATTAAATGAAACAGGGACATTTTATTCAATATGCCTCTTTCCAGCCAATGAGACAAGGCAGGGAAGTGGCATCAGTTGTTTCCAGCAGACTCAACTCTACCAAGGGCTCAAGAAAGGCAAACTGACATGGTCAAGCAAAGAACACAATTAGCACCAGAAACAAAAAAAAAGTTTCATAAGAAATACATGATCTAGAGGAAGAGGAAATGGTCCTTTACCAAAACAGTAAGAGAAAAGAAATCAAGGATCTGGCATGGGGAGGGATGTGGCCCTTGAATGAAGAGCATTTCTATTCAAATCTGCAGGAGACTTTGAAAACTTACATTAGCGAGATCTAGATAAGCATTGTTGCAGTCTGCCTGCATGGTTGCTGATAAATGACCAGAACACAGCTTAAGGGAACAAGGAATTTACTTTCTTACGACAGTCCAGTTACAGTTTATAGTCCAGCTTGACAGGAGAGCACACACCAACACCAGGGCTGAGGGAACTGGCCACCATAACGGCTGATAGATGGACAATCCTTACTTGCCAGACCAGCATGTCTGGCCAAGTATACAGAAGGATGCCCACTCTCTCAACCAGCTCTCTGTGATTTATCCAGGGCCTAATCCCAAACCACGATGGGCTGGGTCTTCCCCAGCAGCTAGACAATCTCCTTCAGGTTTGCTCTGGGCTTAACTCAACCATCAACTCTCTACAACTGTGCCCAGAGCTCAAACCCTCAAGAGTCAAGTTGACACCTGTGCTTAACTATGACACTCCACCCCTTGTCAACTTGACACAAAAACAATACACTCTTTAAACTGTAACCTCTCCTTGTCCCCACAGATGTTAAAATATAAATACATTCCATGGACAAATTTAAAATGTTCTCTCATTAAAACTTCAGTTCCAATATTTTAAAAGTTTAAAGCAGATAAAACATTAAAACAGAAGGATCTTAAAACAATAAGAAAACATTAAAAAGATCAAAGTCCAGCAAATCACTACATCCTGTACTTCAATGTCCATCTTCTGCTGTTCATCACGTAATCAAGGCAGCTCAAAGATTCGAGGCATTCTCAGTCCCTTTTTGCAGCTTAATGTTGTAAAAGCAGAGTTCCTCTGAACCAGGCTGAATCTCTACTCGCAGTAGTCCTCAGCAGCAGTCTCACAGTTCTGGCATCTCAAACACAACTCTGGGTTCTCCTCTGCAGCTTTAAGCTTCACCATCTCTTGCAGAAACTCTACGCCTGCCACTTGGTGCCAAGCTTTTGTTGTTCTCCATGAACCCTTCAGTAGTATACGAAAACCAGCATCACCTGAGGGATGCTGCCAGATTCCGAAGCAAGGTTGAAACGCAGTTTAGTCCACTGGAGCCACAGCTGCACCAACTTCAGTGCGCTGACGCTGGAAAAGCCTCTCTTCTAGGCAACCAAACTTGCAAAGGGCAAGAAACAGCTTTAACTTGGGCTTTCGGCCCCTGAAGGAATCTGAGCTTCCAAACCACGAACTTGCCATACGGTGGTTTCCACATCCTCCACCGTCTCAGTGCAAGTCACTAGGTTTTTCTTCACTGATATTCATTTCTCCAACAGCAGCTGATATTCTGCTGCCTGCCCTTTGCACATCCAAACCTTCAAGACTGCCAACACAGCTCTCCTCTGTCAAGCAAACCAGTCTATCGTCCTTATATTCAGTTTTACCAAAGTCCTTGTTTCCCTCATCATAAACTGGGCCCAAACAATATCTCTCAGCAATTAGCCCACTAAACACTGAAGAACGGTATTTGTAAATCCACAAAGTGAAAATTTTCAAGAATTTCCAACTTTGTCCAGCAGAACCGTTCAAAAGCCACAAAATCCACATAGTCAGATTTATCAGCAACACCCCACTTCCTGGGTACCAAATTCTGTTGCAGTCTGCCTGCATGGTTGCTGATAAATGACCAGAACACAGCTTAAGGGAACAAGGAATTTACTTTCTTACGACAGTCCGGTTACAGTTTATAGTCCAGCTTGACAGGAGAGCACACACCAACACCAGGGCCGAGGGAACTGGCCACCATAACGGCTGATAGATGGACAATCCTTACTTGCCAGACCAGCATGTCTGGCCAAGTATACAGAAGGATGCCCACTCTCTCAACCAGCTCTCTGTGATTTATCCAGGGCCTAATCCCAAACCACGATGGGCTGGGTCTTCCCCAGCAGCTAGACAATCTCCTTCAGGTTTGCTCTGGGCTTAACTCAACCATCAACTCTCTACAACTGTGCCCAGAGCTCAAACCCTCAAGAGTCAAGTTGACACCTGTGCTTAACTATGACAAGCATATTACATCACAGCTAATTTTGAAATGGACTTTGTTGTTCCAGCTAGAGGAGAAGATTCACAGAAGTTTAATAGAAATCTGACTTTTTTTAAAATGAAGAGCTGACTTCAAACCCTCTGGGAAAGTAATAGTTAAAATCTCATTTGGTGTTTTATTTTATGTATATATTTTAAAACTCCTCTAATCCCTAAGATGTCTGCATTTCCTACACTTATTTTTTTCCTCTTTATTTCTTTGCTTTTTTTTCTCCCTTAAGTTTTTTCCTGCTTTTTGATAATATTTCACATTTATCAGTGGTAAAAAAAAAAGTAGTCGCAGATTCAAAGAAATCAGACTGGACTTGATAGACATTTGGGGCTAATCCTTCAGATTCTGTTTCCCTCACTGAGATCAGAAGGCTGTAATGTGGACCCACTTAATTCTAACTGAGAGGAAATGCCAGGTTTTTGGTTGGAGGGGATAGGGACTGGGCGTTGTAGAAGAGGTGGGAGTCTGCATACATGTCTCCATTGATTGATTGATTGACTGATGATTGTCTGATACCTTAGCACATGTTCAGTGTACAGAACAACCAGTTTCACTGTGAAGTTTTTGTGCACATCACACAGTTTGATCATTTCCCCTCCCTGCCCCTGATCTCTTTTCTCTTCCCACACAATCCCCCTTCTGTATCTTATTTTACTTATTTATTTTAGTTTTACAAGCATATTGAATAAATCTTCCTCTCTTCCCCTCATCAGTCCATTCCACTCCCTCCCACCCTCCTGCCTGACTGCTTCTAGAACCCCAAGGCTCCCTCTGGCTTGTCTACTCTTGTAGGATTCAGACCTCTGTGGCATGCCAAGTTGCCTCTCCTCAGGCCACCCCACTGATAGGGCTGTTTACTTACACTCATCCTCTCTAGTACCTAAGGTTTCCCCTATGTGTTCAGTTCATCATGGTCTATGGGGGCATAGTGGTCTGTCAGTCATTATACAGGTTTGGTGAGTCCCTGGATATGGCAGTCCTGTCTTGAATGGAATGTCTTGTCTAATGTATATCTTATTTTTGAATCTAGATTCCAGTTATCCACACATAGCGTTTCAGCTAAGTTCTTTAACTGTCTTCAAGTTAAAAAAAAAGTTTAAATAAATGCTATGTCAAGTGCATGGTGATTTTTATAGTTGCTAAATATGTATTTTTTAACAAACTGCTCAGTGATATAGGGAATTATTAATTATAAATATTAATCTATGTCAGAGATTAACTTGAATAACATATAGTTCAAAGACTAACCTTCCCTAATGTTAGGAAGAGTCTGTATATATTATGATCCTACATCTACACTAACCTACTCATTTTATATCTGTTACCAATGTCATCTTTATATCACAAAGCCACTCGAGGGACTAGAGTTAGCTGACGGGTCACCTGCTCATCTCAGTGTGGCCGCAGGACTGAGCTCAGAGGTCTTTGACAATCCTCAGTACAGGGGACTCTTCATGGAGCTCTGGGCAAGATCTCGGTTCTTACCTGCCAGACTAGTACCCACCTGCCTGTGCCTGTTCTCTTTCTCTATTTCTTCCTCTCCTGCAGCCCCGAGAGTGGGGCACCCCCCCTCCAGAGACACTCCCTCTATTTTTCAATACTTCACAAAAATCTTTGGCCCTCTTCACAGCTCACTTGCTACTGAAATGTACTTTACCTGTTCACTCATGGGGCTAAAAGAGTGACATCTAATACCTCAGGGGCCTGAATGACAGGAAGGCTCCAGCTCCATGAGCCTCTGACCCCATGGTTCTCGGGGAGAGCTGCAAGGGCCCTGCCGAAGCCCTGATACTTTTTCCTGGAGAAGGGAAATCTCAGACGGAATTTCCAGTCCTCCAAGTGCAGCCATTTCAGGGCTGGAGGCCGTGGGTGGGTGCAAGCCCAACTTCTTGGCTCTCTCTAGCTACGATCTCTGCTCAGCACGTTTGTTTGGCTTTTGGCGAATAATATTTCCAAGTAAATCCAGCTGAAGACAATTTCAGATCCTCATTTGCTTAGATTACTTTAATTATACTGGACCTGAATGGGCACGTTTATCTGTGCAGTCACATGCAGTTCCCACACTGTGTCAGGGATGAGAAACCCATATGGAGGAGACCTTTGCTACGCGTGGGGAGTCCACAGAATGGGAATTCAAAGATGTCCATAGCCCAGATTCTATGGAGTTACTTCTCTCAAGTTATAGAGTAGGTGGTTCATCAAGTGGTCTGGTGCCTACAGGAGGAAATGTGGCACAAATTCCCCAGGGACACATTGCATCATGACAACTGTACATGTAACTCTGACCTTGGGCTGCCTGGGTGCAGCTTCTGTCTCTACCTCTACCTTAGATGACTCCAACCTTGCACTGGTAATATCCTGGTTGGTGAAAACCAATGACAGATGTGCCTTGAAGTGTCACCAACAAGAGGAAGCTAGCAAACAAAGTAAAAGCACCTATTGGAGGGTCTGGCATGCTGTAGGTTATCATCACCATCACTAGCCGCTGTGGTCATTGCTGTAGCTGGTGGACAACCTTGCAGTGTCCTCACTTGTCCATGGTCTGAAATATCTGGAAAAAAAGTCTCAGGGGTCTCAAGCTAAAAGAAGCCTGGATTTCTTTATATTGAGTCGGGGGGTGGGGCAGCACACTCTGCGAGCACTTTGCTACTCCTGAAAGACTAACAGGCTCCCCGACACATCTGGGTTCACTCTTCACCCCCAGAGGACCTCAAGGACTCTGAAACTTTGAGGGTCTGATTTGCCCTGGTGCAGACAGCTTATGAAGTTTGCTGGCAGGTTAGTGAGTAGACCCCAAACTGGGAGATTGCTGGACTTACTGGGGACTGAATGGATGTAAGAAAACATCCGTGTGTGTGTGTGTGTGTGTGTGTGTGTGTGTGTGTGTGTGTGTGTGTGTGTATACTCCTCAAGGTATTCACATTCACAATTACCTTTCTGTTTGGGCTGAAAGTGTGACCAGCCCCTATTCAAGTCCAGCCCTGGCCTGTGCTGGGAGCTTAGAGGTAGCATCTGCAACTCCATTTTCCTGCTGACTCCACTAACCTTGGGCTTTCCCTGCTTTTCTGGAACCTCATTTCCCAGTGCTCATGGGAGCCAGAGAAGCGGTCCCCAGGACGGCACGCCCACGACCAGTACTGAGTACATCCTCATGCTGGTCCCCAAACTCTACCATCCTGTTCCTAGTCAGACTTCAGTGATGAGACTCATTGGTCAAGAAATGCTGAAATCAGATATCATAAAGAACCCGCAGAGAGAACATATTGTTATAAGAAAATTCTCTAGTGGTGCTGAAGAAATTGCTCAGCGGTTAAGTCACTGCCTTGCAAGTAGAAGGATCTGAATACAGATCCCAGATCACACACAAAAAACACCAGGCAGAAATGGCAGCAACCTGCACTTCTGACCCTGGAAGGGGGAAGGGAAACTCCAGAGCAAAAGCAATAAGGAGGTAAAGCAATCCAGAATGATTCTTGAAGTCACCCTTGGGCCTCCATAGGCACACATATTCAATTGCTCTCTTGTATACATACACGTACACATACATAAACAAATGCACACTCCAAAAAAGTCTCTGGTACAGGCATCAGAAAGAAACTTACAGGGCTGGAGAGATGGCTCAGGGGTTAAGACTCTGCCTCAAAAGCCAAAGGTCCTGAGTTTAGATCCCAGGTCATATGTAAAATCAGCACGCAGAACAGGCGGTAGCCTGCACTTCTGGCTCTGGCGGGTGGCTTCTGGGAAATCTCAGAGCGAAGAAAGAAGGAAGTAGAAGCAATCCAGGATGATTCCTGAAGTTACCCTTCATCCTCCACAGGGACACACAGTGCCCTCTAACAGACAGACACACACACACACACACACACACACACACACACACAGAGTAAATAAATAAAATAAAAACTTTTAAAAAAGAAACTCTCAGTCCTACGTTTCACAAGAAGTTGTAGAGAACCATTGAAGAAACTTCTGGAGACCAAAAAAACATGATTTCAATGTTTTTAGAGGAGGGATATAATGTATACATGTGATTTCATCCAGTATCTACCTGCATTTTTATAAAGTTGATTTTTTTCCTGGGCATCAATATGAAAAGCCTAAGGCTGCTACACAGCACAGAGCCATTTCAAATAATCAGCTTCTGTCTGCTGCATTGTGCCATGTTGTGGTGATCTCTTTCTTTTTATATTATTTTCTTGATACTATATGGAGATCATTTATATGTTAATATCTCTAAAAATAGTGTTAATAGTGATAGCTTTAGTGTGAGCGTTAAATCCTCAAGACAGGCTCTAGACCCCAGGGCTAAAACACAAACACCCCCAGAAAGGCTTCCCAGATGGCCTCCCTCTGTTCCCCAGACATGCCACCAAGGTACAAAACCAAACTCAGAATTCACTACCAGGAGCCTTTGTTGAAGTGAAAACATGAGGCACTGAACGCTTTCTCCTCAGCCAATGAAGAGCCGAGTTGGGACAGTGTCACTTGTTTCTGGAAGACTAAGCACAGGAAAGATGCCCTGTGTTCAGAAAGGGGCCTGGGGAAAAACCGATGAAATCTAATTGACAAGAAACAAGGGAAGCAAATTTTACTAACAAATTCAGTGCCTAGGATCCTGAATAGAAATAAAATAGAAATAGAACACCACATGAACTTCTAAAATTAGTATAAATCTAAAATTTATTAGACTATGAAATATGTAAAAATGTGTAATTATATTAGTTCCATGAACCTCTGCTGCTTTTAGCAGAGTTGCCTTTAGCAAAGCTGTTGGGTATCATCGGCCTTGGAAACTCTTGATTTGGCAGCAGGTAGAGCCAGGTATCGGTAGCACATACCTGTAACCCCAGCATGTGGGAGCCTGAGGCAGGAAGATTTCAGTTTGAAGCTGTCTGGCAGGGGTTTTATTGGTCCTTTGCCTTCAGATCTCTTAACTGATCAAACATAGGAATCTTAACCTCCACCACCTGGCTAAGGGCTCTTAGTTATCTGGTCAACTCCCTTTGTATGGCAAAACCTGATTGATAAACATTCTGTCTCCAACAGTCAGAGGTCAAAGAAAAGCGAACAAACGCAACACTTCAAGATATTGCTTTTTCATAACTCATAGTTTGTAGCCCAGCCCTAGTTTATATAAGTTTTTCATAATTTTTATTGTTTTGTCAGAACTTACACAGGTCTTAAATATTCTATTGAGAAACGCATGCAATGCCTGTAACTGGCCTCCCTGTTAAGAAATGACCATATACGGATGTATAAAATCACGCATGCATACAGGACATGCAGGCAGAAGTTAGACTATCTGGGAGAATGAATGGGAGTCCCTAAGGGGCAGAAAGGGGAAGGTAGGGTGTATATGGTCAACATGAATTATTTGTATGAAATCGTCTTTATACAACCATCACTATCTGGCCAGTAAGATGGCTCAGTGGGTAAGGACACCTGCATGCAAACCTGGAGACCTGAGTTCAACTCCCAGGCCCCATGTGCTGGAAGGAGAGAAATTGTGCTCTACATCAGCTTGTGCATGCTCTCTCATGAATAAGTAAAATATTTTAAAAACCTATCACTACATAATGAATATACTTTAATTATAATTTAACATGTATATATAATTTAATATGATTTGCCTATAATTTATATATACTATATATATTTCAGTTATAATTTATTATATATTATTGCATGATATAGTATATAATGATATACAATATATAATTTAACATGTACTTTAATTATAATTATAAATAATCTAAAAATTATTTTTAAAGAGACATAGGCCCAGGCAAGATGACTATGTGAGTAAAGGTACTTGTTGTCCAAGCCCCGGGATCTGAGTTGAATCCTTAGAACCCATGTAAAGCCCAAGATTATCCTCTGACCTCTATATTCATGCATGGCATGTGTGTGGCTGCACATGACACATGCGCACACATAAAATAATAATAAATAATAAATCAAGAGGAGATGTGTTCATGAACTTCACACAAAGTTCACTATCGACTTGGCAGATCTGACCACCATCCTAATGCTGCATGACAGAGTGTGTCTGCCCTTAAGCTTCTAATTAAAGAAGTCATAAAATGCGTGCTCTTACGACCAACTTTTTTCACTGTGTGTCTGTGACTCGTCCCTTTCTGTCACCAGTACAACTGCTCTGTAATAATAGGACACAAACTGTGGCTCCTTCCTCCTCTTTTCCAAGGAGCTGTTCCCGTGCACTGGCTGTACGGGGAGCTCCAAGGAGCAGCTGTTTAGCACTCCCAGGCAGCTGTCTAGCTCCCTCAGTGGAGAGGGCTGGGCATGTCCAAGGTCCACAGGTAAGAGAGCAGAAGCCGTGGTGCCAGGCTGTTCTTCTTCCTCAAACAAGCCTCAGGCCCCTGCAGGCTTTTTCTTCCCAGCTGTGCCCAGCGAGCCTGGCCGATCGGGCATTATCTCTCTTATGTCAATTTACTGTGGAATTGATCACATCTGCCAAGTTGTTATAACCGCACTGAGACTGGTGTTGAACAACTGGGACTGTAAGTGACAACTGACAACCACGTGATCCAGAGGGGCTTTGTTCTTAAGTGAGTGGGGAGAAGGAGGCAGCCCCGCAGCAAGGCCTCAGTGGCAACGGCGCCACTTAACTGCATCCAGATAGACCCTGATGGTGGGGTGCGGACTGTACACTACTCCATGTCTGTCACCCCTAATGAGTGCCTTTGACTTTAATCCCCGATCCCTTACAAATGTCTGCAATATTAGCATAAAAGGCTAACAAATATGGAAAACAGAGTAGCTTGGGAAAGGAAGTCCATTTTCTAAAATATGGTAGTTCCTCTCGTTCTACCCATGTTTGACTGAGCATTCTTACATCTGTAAAACAAATCTTAATATATATTACCTGTGTTAATAAGCCAGATGTGCTGGTGCACACCTATAATCCCAGCATTCAGGAGGCAGAGGCAGGAGAGTGTGTACGTGCCTGACCAATCTTGGCTATAAAGCAAGCTCTAGCCAGTATTACAGGCCCCATCTCAAAAAAAAAAAAAAAAAATTGAATTGAGCTGGCCAGAACTTTCTTTCATATAATCAGTGTCACTAAATCTCCTCTAAATGTAGGGTTAGGCAGCATTAACACACAGAACATCCAGAAAACTTTAAACAAGCAGAAAAGTCTAGATACAAAATTACTTGACATCCCAGGCTTTGGAGCTCCACAGAACTTTCCCAGCTGGGTTTACACAGGCAGAAAAGGCAAAGCTCTTGATTGAAAACCATCCACAGAGGTCCTCTGGGTAGGTAGGCGAACAACTCACAGTCTGAAGAATTCCATAAGCACTATAGAAGTGAAAAGAAAGAGAGCCAGTCTATCTATACAAGGCAAAGGGATGGGATGGGGTGGGTGGGGCACACAGCCTACCAGGAAGGGGAATCAGTTCAGGAGAGAATTCCTGGATGTTGTGACCCAAGAAATCCTGAAGAACTCCTTATCACTGATGAGTTCATCTATCTGTGGGGCTGCTCAGACAGTCTTTCCTCCCTGGCCAGCTGCACACAGACACTGCACGTGCACGTACACTCACACATGCATGCACATACATGCACATACACAAGGGAAGAAATGACCTGGAAGCCTCCCTCACTCCCAAGCCATGCTCCAGGTCTCTGCTGAGTGGAGGCTGAGCTGTAGGGGATTCCCCTGCTCCTTCCAGGCCTCTGAACGCAAAGCCTGCAGCTGGCAACTGTGGTGTCATCACAGCAGATTTTTCTGATTGGCCAAAGTCTATCTGGCTGGGGTTAGGTTGGGTGTCCTTGGACTTCCCTGGCTCACAGTCTCCCTACAACTCAGGACAGCAGCTGCCGATATCACTCTCAGGAGAGGATGACCCCTGTCTGCGCTCTGGTCCTGGGGCTCCTTGCCCTGATGACGGAGCTGAGCCCCTGTGGAGGCCAAGACATCGTAGGTGAGTTGTATGGCTGTTGGTGCTCCCTGGAGCTGGGACGTGGAAAATTGGGGATCAAGGCAGAGATTGGCCGAATAGATTTCCCAGTAACCTACGTTCTTAGTGCTTAGTGCTTTACACGTTTCTTCTTAAGGACACTGGCTAACAAGAGACACAGCTGCTCCTTCACAGAGCATTCGCTTCCCCTCCTCAGGTGCATCTGCTGAGGGCTGTGCAGGGTTCTGCAGTAGTCAGTCAGAACTTGGAGATGTTTTCATAAGTGGCCACTTTCCATTACTGAAAGTTCATGGACCTTCTCTCAAACTTCTCTGAGCAACTTCTGAGGCTTTCCAATGTATCCTATGGTGTATTTTGGGAAACTGGTTCCATGAATCCAGTGTGCCAAACAGACTAGAGAGATGCCCTTTTCTTTGTCTCAGATTTATTCACTTCCCAGGCTAGGAATTGGCACAGGTGGGAGACAGGTAACGGAGTCTGGATTCCATTTTACAGACTCTTCTCCCTAATTTCTGCTACCTTGTACGTCACTTCATACGTGACCAAATGAAACAGGTATTGCATAGTCTTCATATACAGTAAAGCCCATCTGGGCATGGTGACATATACCTATCATCCAACACTTGGGAGCTAAGGCAGGAGAATTGCATTCAAGGCTAACCTGACTACACAGTGAAACCTTGTCTCAAAAATATGAATTCACTTGTTCTCTAGTAAAAACCTGTAAATATCAACTTTTCTACTTACAACTAATCCTGGTACAGATTCATATTTTTTCCTTAACAAAGTAAGAGATATGTTTATTTTAAAGTTGAGATCTGGGGAGAAACTTGGTGAGTTGTTTTATTCTGAAATTGTCATCTTGGGTTGCCTGTCCTGTGTGCCATCTAACGCCAGGTGCTACTGAAGCAGCAGCAGGCACGGGGTGCTTGGTCCTGCAGGCCTTGGATCTGCTTCCACTGTATCCTTATTCTCTTCGTGTATCACTTTACTTTCTGCGAGGGCCCACTCCTGACACCCTGGTGCCTTACAGACATGAACAGTAGGTTTGTGAACACCACAATCGTACAGTTGAATGCTTATAGTCGGAAGTGAAAGGGAAGGAGCAGCACTGCAAGCCATGGCTCCTCTCGTCAGTTTTGTTTAGAGGTGGAAGTTTCACCTGCATCACTGGGGAACTTGGATTCTTCCAAATTTTCTTCCTTCAGTATTTTTAGAGAATACCCTGTCAGGTCCCTCCAGGCCCGGTGTGCACCATAGGGCTGCATGAAAACGTTTGTTTTTTCTTCTTAATTTAGAAGGGAAAATGAGGTTTTAAGCTCCAAGACAATATTTTATTTTAATGCAGCCTGTGTTACATTTATATTATATGTAAAATATAATTTCCAATATTTTGTAAAGGAAGCAGCAATACATGGGGCTGGTCATCCCTGACTGAGGCTGGCATGGCTCTGCCACCTGTCCACTGGTCACTTGCTCCCATATCTCTTTAATCCTCAAAAATGCCAAATGTCATTTTTAAACACTCAATGAGGTAAGTTAGGGGGGCTGCTCTCTGCCCCACAGAGGGTGGGCACCAGTGCGGGAAGCAGAAGGGCCATGGATGGGCATGACAGCAGGCTCAGTGGACACTGAAATGTGAAGGATTTGGCTCCGGTTGGCAGCAGGGAATGTTCCCCAGAAGTATCTGCTGCCCAGGACAAGCATCAGCTGAAATCTATTATTGTGGAAATTCACATTTGAAAAATAAATAAAGATTTTTTAATAGGATAAGGAAGCTTTGATGGGGTTAGTGTTGGTAAACCAAAGTGGCCAACTGGGTAGGGAAAGACAAAAATGGGAGAGGAACAAACAAACTCAGACACTTAGGTGGAAGAGCTAGAGGTCGTGTTGCTGAAGAAACATTGATGAGAAGGCCTAATTAAAACATTGGTAATTAAACAGAAACCCTTAGGAAAAAATAAAATATCCAAGAAATCATAAAATAATAATAATAATAATAATAATAATAATAATAATAATAATAATAATATTTCATTCTATAGGAAAAAAAGAGATCCTGCAAACCACAGGGGGTGTGACAGGAGGGTGCAGCCAGCTTTGATTGGCAGATGCTGATGCAGAAAGGCAGAGTAAGAGTTCACATCCTCACAGATTCAATAAGGTTTCTGGCCAGCACTCATCTCATTACCCAGCTATGACTGCTCATCGATCTGAGTTCAGAGAACAGGTCTGACCATGCCAGGCTCCTGATGCTCACTGTAGCTCAGTGAATGAAGGAGGGAAAGATGAAATGCCTAAAGCTCATAGGCTTTTTGACAAGTGTCTACTCAGGGTCATGTGGATGGAGTCGTCTGCACAGGCTGCTATTCTGCATGGGCCACTCACAGGTGTTCCCTGCATGCCTGAGAAAAGTGCCATAGTTTTCAAGTATAGAGTCTGTAAGTGAGTGTTGGTGTTGATTCAGAAGAGGAACGATTTAGTAAGAAGAGGGGGAGCATTAGGTTTCTTGGATTTTTTTATTCTAGAAGAAATCAAGAACTCTCTTTTGTGGATCACCAATATCAACAAAACACAGGCCTTAGACACTTTTTTTAATGTATTTTGTAATGTCATTGTTCTTGCTGTCTGTGTGTGTGTGTGTGTGTGTGTGTGTGTGTGTGTGTGTGTGTGTGTGTGTACCAGAGAGGAGTTGAGTATATGTGCCTGTGGAGGTCCAAGTGTGACATTGGGAATCATCCTGGATTGTGTCTATCTCCTTATTGCTTTGCTCTGAGGTTTCCAGGGCTGGATTTGCAAGTCACCACCATTTCTGCCTGGCATTTTTACATGGGATCCAGGGATCTGAACTCAGGTCCTTTTGCTTGTTAAGGCAGAGACTTTAACCCCTGAGCCATCTCCCCAGGCCTTACTATACTCTTTCTTATACCCTGTGAGAGTTAGCAAAACTGTTCAAATAGTAAGATGCTATGTACTTATCCTTTGTTTAAAAATATAGGACATGCGCTGTTCAAAATCAATAAGGGAAAGGGAATTCTAGAAGATGTATTATTTATTATGAAAAAAGTATGAGATAAAACTCATGAAGTAGAGAAGTAAATTGGTTCTCTGAAAAGAAAGTTAAATACCCAAAATATATCTGTTCCTTGGTTCATTCAGTTAATAGCCTACAATGTGCTAACAAGGCACTGAGCGACAGCAGAAATTAGACACCTGGCATTCTGCCCTCTGTACCACACACCATAGTGGAAACAGAACTATAACCAGACAGCCACCAGCAAGAAAGCAGGGGGGAGAAGGGCAGGGGGAGGGACTGTGCCCAAATGAAGCTCAGAATACTTGAAAGGGGCTTTCCATCCATTTTTCTGATAATGTTTTTTCTTTCTTCTTCTCCAACTTCCTGTTCACCTGAATTCATCAGCTGACCATGTTGCTGCTTATGGTGCAATGTATTACCAGTCTGCTGGGCCCTCTGGCCAGTACACTTTTGAATTTGATGGAGATGAGGAGTTCTATGTGGATCTGCAGAAGGTGGAGACTGTCTGGAGGATTCCTGAGTTTACAAAATTTAGACGTTTTGACCCTCAAGGTGGAGTGCAACAAATATCTGTAGCACAATACAACTTGGATATCCTGATTAAAAATACCAATTCCACCCGTGCTATCAATGGTACGTGTTCCCACCTGGTTCTTTTTCCTGCCCCTTCACCTGAAGTCTCAGTCCCTCCTCCTTGGTGACAGGTGTACCTTGCTGCTCTATAAAACACTCCTTTCCAAGAGGTCTTGGATTCCCTCCACCCTCTGTGTAATTAAACTCTCATCCTTCCTAAGAAATGACATATTTTCATGTGACACAGATTCTGACTCCCTACGCATTCCTTGCATCTTTCAAGGGCTCCTATAGGCATCTTCCTTAATACACATGGCCACAGAGAACCAGGCACAGCAATAGAGGGACGGTATACAGTGACCCCCAAGCAGAAGGAAGCAGGGGCCCTTTGACCCACATGTGGGCAAACCTTGAGGAAGCGGCTCTTTCACAATACAGTGTAGAGTGGCAGGATACAGAAAATCTCATTAGCCGTTCACATTACTGCTGTTTCCCTCCACAGAGGTCCCCGAAGTGACCGTGTTCCCCAAGTCTCATGTGGCTCTGGGCCAGCCCAATACTCTCATCTGTCTTGTGGACAACATCTTTCCTCCTGTGATCAACATTACATGGCTAAAAAATAGGCAGCCTGTCACAGAAGGCATCTTTGAGACCAGCTTCATCACCAAGACTGACCACGCCTTCCTCAAGATGGCTTACCTCACCTTCCTCCCTTCTGCCGACGATGTCTATGACTGCAAGGTGGAACACTGGGGGCTGGAGGAGCCTTTCCTCAAACACTGGGGTATGCATGAATGAGTTCTATACTTTCTTATTTGTTGAGTTCTGTACTTTTTAAAAGTATGTATGTATGTATGTATGTATGTATGTATGTATGTATGTATTTATTTGAGGGGGAGAGCTTGCCTACACACATGCCGTTGGTGCACAGGTGGAGGTCAGAGGACACCTTTCAGAAGTCAGCTCTCTCCTTCCACCATGAAGGCTTCCAGGTTGCCAGCAGGCACCTCACCGGCTGAGCTATCTTCCTGACATATTCTATATTTATTATTTGTTTGTTTGTTTGGTGTGTGTGGGTGTATGTGAGAGTGTGTGTGTGTGTGTGTGTGTGTGTGTGTGTGTGTGTGTGTGTGTGTGTGTATCAGAGGGCACTGTGTGTCCCTGTGGAGGACCAAAGATGACTTCAGGAATCATCCTGGATTGCTTCTACCTCCTTCTTATTTCACTCTGGGATTTCCTAGACTTCATCCATCAGGGCCAGAAGTGCAGACAGCCACATTTCCACCTGGCATTTTTATGTGGGATCTGGGATCCAAGCTCAGGACCTTTTGCTTGTGAGGCAGTGTCTTAACCCCTGGGCCATCTCTCTAACCTTCATTCTGGATTTTTTTTTTATACCCTTCTGTTCTTTATCAATTCTAAAGCATCCTATCTTTTGCCTTGAAATACCAAACTTATTTTATACTCTTAAAGAGCTTTGAAGAGTAAGTTCAGCACCCCAAGTGCTCTCAGAGCCAACTTCCATTCCTGCCTGACACACATGTACCAACGTTCTCCATTCTGATCTCAACACCTCCCTGTTGCAGAGCCTGAGATTCCGGCCCCTGTGTCAGAGCTGATGGAGACTGTGGTCTGCGCCCTGGGGTTGGCTGTGGGCCTTGTGGGCATTGTGCTGGGCACCATCTTCATCATTCAAGGTCTACGCTCAGGTGGGGCCTCCAGACGTCCAGGGCCTTTGTGAGCCACAACTCAAAAGGCAAGGTAAGGTTTGTGTCAGAGCTGAAGCCACCACATAGGGAGAAGGAGGAGGAGGAGGAGAAAGAAAAAGAGGAAGAGGAGGAGGTTGTTACTGGTGCAGATATGGTTGAGATGTTGAAGAACTGTGGAGTGACAGAGTGACACACAGGACCCCTAAGGACCCATCAACCTCATCTGTCTTGTTGCAGGTACTTGGCCCTTTCTAGGGCAGAAAAGCAGACATGTTATATGACCTTGCCTGGTGTATGTCAGCATGTTCTGTCTCCTCTCCAAATGTCTCTCATCTCACCTCTTCTGGACCCTCAGAGCTCACATACCCTTGAAATTTTCCCCCAATCTGAGTTTTTTTAAATTTCTTTCTAATTTTATCTACTGTAAAAATACTTAAGCAACTTTGTTCAATAGCTCCATGAGATTAATAAATCACCTCCTTTGAGTCCTTTATTGAGTTTTTTCCTGTCTTTTATCTTGTGGCTTCTGAGGGCACACACCCTTATGTTTCAGCCACACACAACCCCATGCCATAACACCATAACAACCAAGTATAGCCTCAATTTTTTTTGATATCTTACTTAGCCAAAATTTCTCTTTTCTTTTGTCCCCCACCCATGCCCACTGCCATCTCTTTCCAATACAAGCATCAGTAAAGGTGGTATTTTTCTGTAAAGAAATACCAGTGCCAGATGTACCACCCTGGTACCACCCTGGTCTACACAGAGAATTTCTGGCCAGCCAGGGCTACACAGCAAAACCTTGTCTTAAGGAAGGAGGAGAAAGAGGAGGAGAGGCAGAAGAGGAGTAAATGAAGAGGAGAGTGAGGGAGGAGGAATTCAATTTAACACATTTTTTAAAGAAAGGAACTTTGAATTTCAAACATATCAAAAGTGAAAAAATTGATATCCAAAGGCAAAATTTGTTCTCAAAAATTTTTGAGTCACTTAGAAGAATATACCTCTATTATGGGCATCTGTGGGGTGTTTCTAAAGGGGTTCAATTGAGTTCTTAAGAACTACCCTGAAAGCCAGTGAGATGGCTCAGTGGGTAAATGTGCCTGTGCACAAATCTGGTAGATATAGAACCTGTGTGGGAGATACAGAGACCCAACCTCCAGGAGTTATCCTCTGATCTCCACACCTGCACTATGGCACTCATGTGTTCTCTCTCTCTCTCTCTCTCTCAATTACCCTGAATATAAAGGGGTGTGTGTGTGTGTGTGTGTGTGTGTTTGTGTGTGTGTGTGTGTATCAGAGGGCACTGTGTGCCTGTGGAGACCTAAGGGTGACTTCAGGAATCATCCTGGATTGTTCTACCTCCTTATTGCTTTGCTCTGGGGTTTCCCAGGCTCTGCCTCTCAGGGCCAGAAGTGCAGACTGCCATTATTTCCTTCCAGCATTTTTGTGTGAAACCTGGGACCACAACTCACAACATTTTGTTTTTGAGGCAGAGGCTTTAACCCCTGAGCCATCTCCCCAGCCCTCTATTAAGAATTCTTAAAAGTGAAAAGAAAATTACATTGATAGGAGTATTAACAGAATACTTTTAAAAATTGAGAAATTTATTCAAGAAAATCTGGCTGACAGGATCGCAAAAACAATCCTAAGTAACAAAAACACTGCTGGAAGTATCACCATACCAAACCTTAGTCTATATTATAAATCCATAGTAATAAAAATAGCCTGGTAAATGGCTCCAAAATAGACATACAGATCAATGGATAAGGGTTGAAGACCCAGATATAAACTCACATGATTACAGCCATTTGATCTTTGACAAAAGAGTCCAAAAAATCCAATGGAAAAAGAACAACATCTTCAACAAATGGTGCTTGGAAAACTGGGTATCCGCATGCAGAAGATTAAAACTGGACCCGTACTTGTCACCCTGCACAAAATTAATTCCAAATGGATCAAGGACCTCAATATTAGGCCCAAAGACTATAAAAACCCTAGTTGAAAGGGTAGGGAATACCCTCAAGCTGATTGGGCTAGGCCAACAGCTCCTAAAAAGAAATCCAATAACACAATCAACCAACACTCAACAAATGGGATCTTATGAAATTAAACAACTTCTGTTCAAATAAAAAGATTGTAACCGAGCAAAAAGGCAACACACAGAATAGGAGAAAATCTTCACTAACCATGTATCTGATAGAGCTTTATTATCCAGAGTGCATGAAGAACTTAAAAAACTAAACAACCAAGGAGATAAATGGCCCAACTAAAAAATGGGCCTCAGAACTCAAAAGAAACTTTTCCAGGGACGAAATTGAAATGTCTAGCTCCACATCCTTAGCCACCAGGGAAATGCAAATCAAAACTTCCGTGAGATATCATTTCACCCTGTTCAGGATGGCAAAATCCCACAATATAAACAACTCTCCTACATTGCTGGTGGGAATGCACGCTTATACAACCACTCTGGCGATCAGTCTGGCAATTTTTAAAAAGTTAAAGATTGAAATGCCATACAACCCCGCTATACCACTTCTGGGAATAATCCTCTATAATGCAGAAATTCACTACAGTGATACAAGCACAACCATGTTCATTGCAGCAGTATTTGTAATAGCAGAGTCATGGAATCAACCCAAATGTCCAACAGTCAATAAATGGATAATGAAAATGTGGCACATTTATACAATAGAATACTACTCAGCCATCAAAAAAGATGAATTAATGAAATTTGCCGGGAAATGGATGGAATTACAAAAAATTATATTGCGTGAAGTATCCCAGACACAGAAAGTTAGACACTGTATGTACTCCCTAATAGGCGGATCTTAGTTCCAAACTCATTTAATGACATATTCAAAGGTAAATCCCTGTAATACCTACTATAATCGCAAAGATTGTAAACAGGAAGGAAGGGAAAGAAGCCCCTTTCAAAAAAAAAAAAAAAAGGAGAGAGGGGATCATGCTCTAATAGAGAAAATAGGTCACTGTCAAGTTTTGCATGTAAGTAGCAAGACGTCTGGTGAAGCTCACTCTTACTTTCCTTCCTGGTCACTTGCGACTGAGGGGGTTTAATCTCACTAATCAGGGAGGGTATAGGGATTGGCAGATAGATGGTAACCATCCTGCAAATGAGACACTGACCCCACCCTGCTGTGTTCTACTCCTATTCTTCCATCTACCTTTGAGTCTCCTCTTATATTAAGATCTTCATTTAAACAAGTCTTTTAGCTTTGGTTAGGAGGTGACCTTCGATAACAATCAGGATGCAGCCAAGGGCGGTTCAGGAAAAGCAAAACTGAAAAAAACAACAAACCATTATTCAGAACACCAAAGACCCTACATTAATCACCTGGAACCAGACCAGCCACATCTCTCCCTATCCTGAAGCTCAGGGAACCTTGTGGAAGAGGGAGCGGCAAGATTGTAAGAGCCTTAAGATGGGGAGGACCAATAATATTCAAGATACTCCACACAAGTTAGGGCTGCAGTAGCCATAATTGGACTTTGCCTGACCTGCACAATGGGGGTCGTTGACCCTCTAAAGTCTAGCATGAATCACAGGGGAGAAGGCTCCAGGCAGTAGGATCTTTAGAGGCAAAAGATTAACAATCATACTAGAGTTCCCACACTAACAGGGAGCCCAAGATATGGCTCAGGGCTATGACATGAGTCCTTACCCCTCACTAGAGTAGAGGATTCAGAGGGAGGTTTGGCATCCACACAAAAGGATGCTCCAGGGCATGGGAGGAAGGAAGGGGGAGATAATGGGAGAGGGGGAGGGAGGCAGGAGGGTGAAAGGAATGGGAAAAGTGGGGGTGCAAGTGGGGACTGGGGAGGGAAGGAGGGAGGGAGGGGATGGGGGCACCTATTGAGCTTGTATGATTGGGGGAAAAATCTAACTTTGCTAATTTGCCAAAAGAAAATGTCAAATTTGTATTAGTTCAGCTTCAAGATGTTTATCAGGACCTGATTATATCAGCATATATATATATATATATATATATATATATATATATATATATGTATATATACGTATGTGTGTGTGTGTGTGTGTGTGTGTATAACAGAGTTTTTTAACATTCAGAGTATGACCAGTTACACTGCTAATAAATGAAATTTAGATTTGCTAAGCCTCTGCCTTGCAGGCGGAAGGTCCTGAGTTTGGATCCTAAACCTCACGTATAGACGCCGGGTGGAAGCGGGGGCGGCCTGCGTTTCTGGTCCTGGTAGGGTGGAGCCTGTGAATCCCGAGGCAGAGTAAACAAGGAGGAGGTGGAGGCGTCCATGGTGGTTCCCGAATTCACCCATGGTTCTACACACACACATGCACACACACACGCACACACACACACACACACACACGCACGCACACACACACGCACGCACACACGCACGCACACACGCACGCACAGATGTGCACACATGCGCACACATGCATACACGCACAATTGAATAAATAAATAATAAAAAAATTTTTTTCGAAAAAATCTGGTTGAAATTCAAAGGGACAAGGAAATGTAATATATGATAGAAATGATAAGACATAGAGAATTGAACCACAGAATTAGCTATCAAATGTCAGAGAGGAAATGAACGGGGGTGGAGGATTCCACAGCACATGGTAAAATGGGAATTTTCCAAATTTGGTGCAATGGATGAAGCTCAGTTGTAGGGTACTTACCTAGCATGAGGAGGCCCTGATTTGATCCTTTAAATTGACTGATGGTTTAAATTCTTTTGTTGTGATAGTTAAGCCTGGGTGTCAACTTGACACACCCAGTATTAACTAAGCTGGGCTGAGACCACCTCTGGAAAGGATCAACTGAAACCACTTGAAAGGATTATACACACCCCAGATCCTATCAGAACTCTAAAGCTCTCAAAGGATTCTCCCAATACTACATCATATAAAAAGGAGCCACCAAGAACAGATGCCTTCTTGCAGCTGTGCTAGGAATCGTTCTTCCTTCCGGCCGCCGGGTTCCTTTGACCTTCCACTAGACTAAGACTCTAGGAGTTCTCCAGCCTTCAGCCATCACCTACTTGACTACCGAACTGAGCAGCTAGCTATTGGCAGCCATCATTGGAACTACCTTGGCTACTGGAAGCCATAGTTGGACTACCTTGGCCAGTGACAGACTTCGCTGGACTACCTCAGCCATATCTGTAAGCCAACTCAATAAATTTCATATATATATATATATATATATATATATATATATATTCATTCTGTGAATTCTGTGACTCTAGAGAACCCTAATTAATACACCAGTATTCCACAAAATTAATACAATTATGACAGCTAGGTAGGATGGTGCACACCTGTATCCAGCACTAGAGACAGGAAAGGACCACTGAGAGCTCTAAGACAGTATAAAAGCAGGAAAGAAGGCACAGAAAGGAGGGGAGGAAGAGAGAAAGGGAGAAAAGGAGAGAAAGAAGAAGTGAGAAAGGGAGAGAAAGAGGGAGAGAGGGAGGGAAAGAGATGGCTCAGTATTAAATACTTGGCTACACAAGCAAAAGGACCAGCATTAGATTCCCAGGACACACACACACACACACACACATACATACACACACACACACACACACACACTATACACATAAGAAATAAAATGGAAAAAAAGGAAGTGAAGAGAAAGAAGGGAAGGGAGGAGATGGGGTAATAAGGAGGGAGAAGTCATCCTCACCATATATCATTTTAAAATTTTCAAATTTTTAAAGAACATCGTAAAATACTCCATTGAAGGTATGCTGCTGAATAAATATAGGACCCACAAAACTGCCCTGGCCCCTACCTTGTCATTCTCAGGTACTTCCTGAGAACTACAGGTTGTTTCATTACTGAGACTGGGGCAAAGATCAAGATGGGCTGCCCAGAGGAAAAAGTACCACACATACCTTGTTCACATCTTTCTGCACCTCCCAATCCTCCCAGACCTTACTACCTGCCTCTAGCAAGTGGGTAAAATCCAGTGAGACAACTTTTATCACCTAAGACAATTCCAGGGAGGAGCTGACAGCTAAGGACTGAGTGAAGCAGCATTCCCCACCTGCTCTCTAAATGAACAAATCTCTTCATTCCAAAGAGGAGCCAGAACAAGGTAGCATCTACTGTAGTAACACATGTCTAGTCATTAGGAACACATACACACACACACGTGTGTGTGTGTGTGTGTGTGTGTGTGTGTGTGTGTGTGTAAGATAATGTACAAATGTTTTCCAAAATTCATCATGTATTTTTTTAAAATAAAGCTATCATATAATCCAGCAATTCACTATGGGCACACAAGCAAAGAAAAGACATTAGTATTGAAAAGACACCTACATCCCATATTTACTCCACTACTATCCACAACAGCCAAGCTATTTGGAAACAATCTACATTTCTATCAATGAATGAATGAATAAAATGCAGTCTATGTGTAATGAAATATCATTCTTTTTTTTTCAAACTTTATTGTGTGTGTGTGTATCAGAGGGCACTGTGAGTCTCTAAGAAGGACCCAATCATCCTGGATTGCTTCCATCTCCTTTTTGCTTTGCTTAGGGATTTCCCAGGCTCCACTCATCAGGGCCAGAACTGCAAGACATTGCCATTTCTGTCTGGTGTTTTTATGTGGGACCTGGCATCCAAACTCAGGACCTTGTGTTTATGAGGCAAGGTTTTAACCCCTGAGCTATCTCTCCAGCCCTCATTCTGACTTTTAAAAAAAGAATAAAATTGCTAAGAGATCAAGATTTAGATGGTCTCACAACATGAAAAAATTAAATCATGTCATTATGGGTGTGTTTAATACAATCATTCCACATACAACATAACAATGTACCCAATAAATGCGTGCAACTTTTTCTTGTTCAAATAAACTTTTTTAATTGGAAAACAATTTTCTATTTAAAAAAATTCACCTCTTAATTCCCATTAACTCAACTGACTCACCCTATTAATTTACAAATGCTCCTCTATATGTCCTCCATGATAATTGAGAAAGGCAAGATTATATTATAGTAATTGAACTCACAGTAAAAATTGACTTAATTCAATAAGGAACTTGATTCATGCAAGAGACTTGTGCTGCGGAGATTCAGCATCCTGCACACACTTCAATACCATTAGCTGATTCTGATCACATGATTCCATTCTACAGCATAGTTGGCTGTAGGAAATTTGCAGATGTTTGTAGAATATTGCTAAGTGCAACTGATGTTCTTTAAAATAAGACCACATGCTCACAATTGGTCACTTTTCTAGTTCAAACTCAAATACTTTCCTCCAACTTACAAGCCTACTCCGACTTTCTTTTTGCCAACAAATCTACTCGTAAATGATGTACTTGCTGTTCTCATTATCAATTAAATAGTATGTTACTGACAAATTCTGGATACATGAAATAGCTGTTTCTATACAACTGTCACTGGAAGTAAGGGAAGACTTTGATCCTGGCATTAAAAATCTCCCAGTATGTGATGTAACAATATATAACTGTAAGGATATTCCAGAATATTCCCTTCTACTTTGTTCTTACACTTCAACTAGAAAATCAGATATTAATATGGATATTGATTTATCCCACAGCCTTGTATCTTTCCTTTAGAAAGAACTACATGCAAAGACCAAGGTTCCCTGGGAACCCAGCATACTCTTGCCCCACTTTGCCAAGAGTGCCACTCATGATTTTATGCCTGTGATAAGCAACAATGGTCACTGAGGGAACATCAAAATTTCCAAGTTCATATCTTGCTCTGGAACAACATCCCACAGTGTTCATCACAACCTAAACTGCAACAGACGAGGACCCCAAAAGACGCCTATTTTTTCATTCTGAATCTGTCCAGGGGAAGGAAAGTCCTGCCAAAGTCTCCTCAGGTCAAATGTGTGGGTGAGGGATAAGAGAGGCATAGATAGCTACAGACAAAACTCACAGATGGGCACTGCCTTTCATGGCTAGACCACATTGACCAGCCCGGTGTGTGTTGGATAGAGAATGTTGTCAAGGACCAACAGATGATGTTTGTAGATGACAGGAGTTGTGTCTGATAATAAGTCCGCCTGGATTGTGCATAAGAGACAAACAACAGTGTGCACGTAAGCCAGCTGCTCCGATGAGGAATGCTGGAACTGGAGGTAAAGATGCCATGTGTCTTATTGGGCGTATAAGGAACAAACTTCTTACATTCTATGATGGGGGAGGGAGGCTCTGAAGGCAGAGAGTGTCACATGACTGATATAGACCTCTCTGTGTCAGGAATCATTTCTAGCTCTAAAGGGCCTGAAAAGTCCCATCCTGGCTCCTAATAAAGCATAAACACACTGTTGCTATCTACATCTTTGGGAATGGGACCCTGTTTTGAAAGTTATGTTACCCAGGCCCATTCTGTAAGAATTTTTAATCCCTATAAGTAGGTGGAGATATCATAAATGAGAACGATGAATATCTTATTAAACATCTGCATCTAGTCACTTCTGAAATGAACTTGTCCCCAGCTTCTTCTTTGCAGCATGGACAAAATGAGTTGGGGTAAGTTTCTTTCTTTTGGGACAACAAAAAGTACTTTTATTTTTGGTCACATTCTATCAACCAAAGTGATTTGACAAGATGTATTTGAAACATCAGTCACCAAAGGTTCACTGCATCTGTCCCCAACAATCCCACCATGTTTAACTACATGAAATTCACGAATTAGAAATAGTTTGGGGTGCTTGAGAACATCGTACTGGGCAGCCAAACAGAGCCACGAGGGCAGCAGCTGGTGGGCTGTGTGCCTGGTTCACCCTCACAGGAAGCCCATAATCTACCATTTCCAGGAGCACCCCTCATGGCCACAGCTTGGCTGGGTCACCTCAAAACACGCTCTTGCCACCCCACATGGCTTTCCTCTGCTCAGTCAGGAGGCCGCGATACAGACAACTCAGAAGCATGTTTAATTACGGGAGAAAAACTCTCAAGCCAAGTGAGCGCTTTCAATATGTTTCTTTTTTATGGGGGGCAGTGGAAACCCAGGAAGCCTGTGGGGTCTCGGTGGGCGCTGTTGCAGGGCAGAGGCTCTGGGGTCAGTTCAGGAAGAGCCTGGGGAAGAGTTGCTCACAGGAAGTGAGCTGGCGGCTACTTGGGTTGATCTCAGAAAGGGACAGACAGGCCAACATAAGTGGGAACTCTGCGCAGGGAGAGGCAGCAGCCAACCCAATTAAAAACATACTCTGAGGTCAGTTCAGAAGCCCTGTGGGAGAGAGGGGCGTGGTCAGCACGTGGTGCTCTGACAGATGACTACACCCATCTCTGGGGTCCTCTACAGTGTCAGGCAGAGAAAGCTGAGTCCAGGGCACACTCTAGCATCTCCCCATTATCTATGCAGAGGTGAAACCAGCGTGAGAGGACTCAGATCTCCACCTGGACACAGTGTGTGGGCAGTGAGGATGCAGTCACCACCCTCCCGGGGAAGGTGAAGGTCAGGTATTTTCAGGAAGTCAGATGGTGATTCATCTTCCTTCCACCCCTGTCAGCTCTTCTCAGCCACTGTCAATGCCCTCCACACCCAGCAGTGGACTCCAGCATGTAACTCAAACCAGGTTTCACCTCTGGGTCTAAGATGTGGCCCAGCTCCAAGGTTCACAGAAAGATGCTACAAAGGAGGCTACACGCTCTGGGGCTTCTTCCAGACAAGACAGCGACCTCCCCTTACTCTTGACCTTCACAGCAGGGAGCAGCCATGAACCCAAACCTTTACATCACCTGCCCCAGGCCTTGCTCTCACACCCATGTCCCTGCGCCCCAACGGGTCAGGGATAAAATATTACCTGCTGCTGGTGGAGGCCCACGAGCTCCTACAAGAGGAAATCACACAGGAGAAAGTATTCATTATACAGATGGCAGCTCTTACACAGTCCAGAGAATGCAGGTAGGTATGAACTGAAGAGTTATGCTTCCTCCCTCCTCCCATCTTGTTCTCTTAAGTTCTGAAGCATCTTAACATAAAATTCTCCCCAAATGGATAAGATCGTCACTAGCAGGAAGGGAGCACAGCTCAGCCTCTCTCCATGCAGCCAGCAGCAGTGCTGAACAGTGAGGAGGTCCCAGTATGAGCTCCACATCCACACAGTGAAAAGACCACCTTTCAAGCAGTACAGCTGAATTCCAATGTCACCCCTGGGTCTCACTGTCATAGTTAGGCAGGTGTCAACTTGGCAGTTGGGGGGTCTGAGCTCTGGCACATTTGTGGAGAATCAGTAGTTGAGTTAGACACAGAGCAAATCTGCAGGAAAAGATTGTCTAGCTGATGGGGAAGGCCCATCCTGTGGTGGGTGGGACTAGGCCCTGAACAGATGAATAAAATACTGAGAGCTGGCTGAGGAAGTTGGCATCCTTCTTACACTTGGTCAGACATGCTGGTCTGGCAAGTAAGGATCGTCCCTCTCTCAGCTGTTATGTAGAGATGGTGTGGACAGTTCCCTCGACTCTGGTGTTGGTGCATGCTCTCCCATCAAACTGGACTACAGACTGTAACCAGACTATCACTAAAAAAATAAACCCATTGTTCTCTTAAGCCATCTGATGGCCATTTGTCAGCAACCATGCAGGTGAGCTGCAACACTCATCTCCTGTCATCACCAGCTCAGCCCCTTCAGGTCACTAGGTGACAGCTATTCTGGGGCAGAGCCCAGCGGGACACCTGAAATTAAGTTGGTTTTTATTTATTTCCCCGGAGCTCCTCACTTTCTGACTCCTGTGACGGATGAAAAGGCCCAGCCCGAGGAAGATCAGCCCCAGCACGAAGCCCCTGACGCCACTCAGCATCTTGCTCTAGGCAGATTCAGAATGAGCCTCTGGGGAGCAGAGACTGGGTGTCAGCCTTGGTCCCCACATCTCACAGTGTCCCTGGCTGCAGACCTGAAGTCCAGTGTGGAGGAGCCAGGAGGACCTAGTGCTCAGTTCTGACCACGGCAAGTGGGAAAAGGAACCGGCAAGGGATCAGGGACACAGAAGACTGGCAGGGGTGGGAGGTGCTCGGTAGATGCTGCTCCTCACAGACACATCCATGATAGCCAGTTCCTGCAGGCATCAGGCTGGGCTCCAAGGCACAGCACATGTGGTGATACCCAGTAGTACTGCCTGGAAGGATTATTAGGGCAGGATTCTTCTGAACGGAGAGGTCGAGTTTCCTGTGATTCTCAGCTCAGAGTGGAATCTGGGACAAGACAAGTGAAGGGAAGAGGAGTTGGCAGGAAAGACGAACCAGGGAAGCCCACAGTGAGACAAACAGGTTCCCTTACGCCACTCCACTGTGACGGGGCTCTGCAGGCTGATGTGCTCCACGTGACAGGTGTAGACATCTCCATGGCGAGGGGTCATTTTCAGCATGACCAGGATCTGGAAGGTCCAGTCCCAGTTCCTAATGAGAGGTGTGGACACGATGCCTGCTGTCTCCTCCTGGCCATTCCGGAACCAGCGGACTTTGATCTGGGCTGGGTAGAAATCTGTCACCGAGCACACCAGCAGGTTGTGGTGGTTGAGGGCCTCTGTCTTGGACAGGGACACGGTCACCATGGGCTGCTCTGAGTAACAGATGGGAAAAGACAGTGTGAGCAAGAGACCTGCTGTCCCCCATGGGAGGAGTTATCTTTGGTACCAGTATCAGAGTGGGAATCCCTGGGCCTTATATTCTGAATTAAGATCCATTCCACAAATGATTTGACAGCAAATGGGAATACAGGATAAACAACAGTCCACAACCCTACTTACACAGAGCATGTAATCTAGTAAGACTTAAATAGGAATGTTAATTTTTAAAGTTTACAATGTTTGAAAGAAAAGTTGGGGAGGTTGGAAATAATACCAATAAGACATCAGTTTGCCTTTGCAGATTGCTGCCCACATCAGGCCTGACAATCGTTCCTGGCCATTTTATCCTCTCTAACGCTTTACCTCACAATCACTGCTACATTCCCTTATTCTTTAAAGATGGGCTATAGCAAACATTCACTGTGTTTCATGATTCGAGGATGTGCTATATTCTCTCACCATCCTCCCTTCCCATTTTCTTTCAGCACATGGGTTTAATTGCTTGCTGCTTTCTCTACTCCATGTCCTCACTTGTGACTCTCGTCCTGTTCTGAGATCAGATGCTGCCCTGTACGTCCTCCATGAAAACATTCTGACATTCTCCAAAAAGTTGGCACAGCTTGGTGAGAACAGTGCGAACATGTAAGAACAACTGGAGGTTGGAGAGGCTGGCAGGTGCTGTCAGCACCTGATCAGATGGCACTGGGAACCATCACCAAGTTTTCAGTGTGGACTAAAAACCACAGTCCTCCCAGGATTTGTTGAAATCATGGGTAACCAAATGCATTTATAAAATATATTCATCTCAAACAAAGTGTTAAAATAAAACAAATTCATGAGAATGTTAAAATATTTTTTGTGGAATAGAACTGAAATAATTAAAATAAGTACTTGGTAGTGTTCAGATGTGGGTTAGAAGAAGGCAAGGAAATATTAATGACCAAACTTCATGGGAACTAGTCCAGTGGGTGAAAGCGTTTGTCCTGAGACCCGATGACCTCACGAGGTGGAACACATCCAGCATCCCAGCCTATGTGAGACAGGATGAGGACAGGCCATCTCCCAGGATCTTGTGGGTCGGCTCGTCTACATATACGAAGAGCAAAATCAACAAAAGAGACTGTGGCTCAACAAGGTAGAAGACGAGAACAGATTCCCAAAAATTTTCCTCTGATTTCCACATATGTGCCATAGCACACATAAGTCCACACACACTCACAAATAGTGAACATATGTACATAGACTGGGTTCAGACTAGGAACTGATTTGTCAATAAACCTTTGATTCCTTGAAAGTAACACTGAAGATAGAAACAGACTCACTGCTTTCTTCTGCTCAGTACTGGTTTCCACAGCCCATTAGATTGTACATCATGTTGACAAGGACATATGGCTACTAAGTGTTTGGAGATTGCTTTGGCACTTGAATAACTGTACACTAATCATGTGATGCTTTAATATGCACCACTGTGAGCATACATGGAGTGGCACCCTGATCTCTAACGCACAGGAAACCGAGGAGTCACAACACAGCAGATGGCATGGGGACTGTCTGGAAGCAAGAGAGCACTAGATAGGCTAGAGCCATCTTCAGATATTCGACCCTTGAAGTGTGTGAGTCTGGAGGCAGGTGGGGCTCTAGGCCAAGAGTCATCTAAAACAGATCCAGCCAATCATCTAATGACTTGTTTTTTTTATCTCACAGCTTCAGCTCTTTCTTTTATCCATTTATTGATCTTTTCTACTAGGTTAAAACTCTGCCTTACAGTATCTTTTAAATGTGGTTTATGGGGCTGGGGAGATGGTTTAGGGGTTGATGCTGCCTCCCAAGCAAAGGGACCTGAGTTTAGATTGTAAATAACACATAAAAATGTAGAGTGGGAATGTTGGAGGCCTGCCTTTCTGGCCCTGGAAGGTGGAGCATGGGAAACCCCAGAGCAAAGCAAAAAGGAGATAAAGTGATACAGGATTATTCTGAGAGTCACCGTTGGGCCTCCAAGACACACACACATTTTAAAAATTAATAAATGTGCTTTATGGTTTTAACACCTTTTACTAACCTCAGACTTTGTATTCACAAATTCTAAATTATTAAGATCCAAGTCTTTAAAAGTTAACTCAAAATACAAAAAAAAAAAAAAATGAAAATGAAGAATAATAGGAGTGAAAAGGATTCCAGGGCTTTGTCTAGCTTTCTGTTTTCTCTGGGTCTTAGTGGGAACAGCTGAGCGCAGACATCACTTTAAACCCAGCTAACACTGTGGTCTGGTGGGGTTAGGTCAGTGCTAAACAGGGCAGGTCCGTTAAGAGACAGCTTCGCCCCTCAGAGAGTCCTTCTGGAACACGAAGTCCGCTGCGGGCAGCAGGAGACGAGTCGGCCCGGCGCCCACCGCGCCCAGGACCCGCCGCCCGCTCGGAGCCTCCGGGGCACAGACCCGCGGGGCGCGGCCGCCGCTGCCCTGAGGGCGGAGGAACAGACGAACAGACGGGTGGCATCAGGTCGGGGCGCCACCACGAACCCCACTCCACTCAGAGCCTCTGTCCACGCACGGGGAGTCCAGGGAGGGAGAGAGGCCAGGATGGCGCCCCCGGGGGCAGGGGAGGACCCGGACCCGGCCCTGGACATCTTTGGCTCTCCCGCCCCGACTGCCCTGCGACGCCCCCAGGCTGTGAACAGAAACGACCGACCCCCCCACAACCCCGGGGGAGCCGCGAGGAAGAGCACGCGCCCCCCCCTCCCCGTGCACGGCCTGAGCAGGCTACTGAACAGGGCGCCACAGGTCACTGTGTGGGAGAAGTCACCATGCCACAGGGGGTCGGGAAGGTGGGGTACACCCCAGCAATGAGCGCCCCGCACTGTGGATTGCTTGCTGCCCTTCTGTGCCTTACTTTTAGTGAGAATTCAACCCCCAGCTGGAGTTCCCGCGTTCCCCTCAAGTTGCTATTTGACCATAAAGGAGCAAAGCTTCACAGATTTCTTTGTTGGCTTGGCTCATCTGTCCACCTGCCACCCTGAAACCTCTGCCGGCTCCCCAGCATCTGGAACCTTCTTCAGTTTCCGAGACCACGAAGAATACTACAGGTCCGCATCTTCCTACCCCACAGCTCAGCACCCCTCCCCAGACAAGGTCCTGATGAATCCTGCAGGATCCTCTCAGAAGAAACTTATTTTCTCCAGACAGCCCTGTGCTCCCCTTGTCCTGTCGTTGACGTCACATAGGAGCTCTGCTGCCTCCTCTGACCCCCAGGGGGACCTGTGGGGTGGGAGCTGTCCTTGCTTCAACGCAGAACATGGAACCGTGAAACTGATGTAACAGCAGCCCTCTCCTCCAAACACAGGAAATCTAAAAAGGTGGTTTTGAGACCAGGACCTCCTCATCCCCTACATTCTGGGGTCCCCAGGGTCCCTCAGATCCCTTCTCCAGAATGGTGGCTCTGGGGAGCACCTATCCCGCACTTATGTGGGGTGTCTCTGCCCTCGGTTGCTGGACTGCTGAGCCACCAGCATCACCAGCACCACGGCTGTTGGGAGGCGGCTGAGGAGGCTCGGATCCATCCTGGCTGAGAGGAAAGGGGGAGACAGTGGACACGACTCACACCTCCTGGACCACTTCAGAGAGTGGAGGTCTGTGGGAGTCTCTGTCTTGATAGGGGGTGTCGGGAAGAGAAGAGCCAATCAGCCCCGGAGCTGAAGCGAGTCATCTGTCTCTGGGCAGACATTGTTCTCAAAAGCTCTCAATCAGGCAGCCCTGCAGGTCTTCACTTGAACCTTGACAGGCAGGTGGGGCTGAACTGAAAACTAACTATTGGGAGTTTAAACAACCAAAGAGAGCAAATGATCCAAGCGCAAACGACTATATGACAGTTAAATCTGTTGTTCTGCTTGGGTTTCAGTAAGAGAGAGTAAGAATTGTACATCAGGGGACAGGAACTTTTTTCCACAATGTGGTTCAGGTTTATGTTAGATGCTCTGAGGACCCTGAGGGAGGAAAGCAGCAGCTTCTGTGGCAGTCAATGAATCCATTATTTTTTTTCCTTTTGAGACAAGATTTCACTCTGTAGCCCAGGCTGGCCTCAGATTCGAGTCCCCCTGCCTCAGCTGCTGAGTACCAGGCTCCCAGACCAGAGCCCCCAGGCCCAGGGGGGACCCTCTCTTTCATGTCAGGTTTCTCCTGGCAAAATGTGGCTCATGCTTCACCGTTTTACCATTTAGATGTTCATGAGTTAGGATACCAGTGACGGAGATAACACAGCAGATGCTCCTCAAGCGTCCTGCACAGCCACTGAAGAGGGACCGACACTACCGGGCTTCACAGGGACTGAGCACAGCACCAGCCTCACCACGGCAGGCCAGCTTTGGAGATCGGTATGAGATTCCTCAGAAAGCTAACAATGGAACCATCATATGACTCAGTTAGACCACTTCTGGGAATATTCCCAAAGGACTCTACATCTTCCTACAAAGACGCTTGACATCCATGTTCATCGCAGCTCTATTCACAATAGCAAGGAACTGGAGTCAGCCTACGTGCCCATCAACAAAGGAACAGGTAATGAAAATGCGATACATGTACATGATAGAATACTACTCACTCATCAAAAAAGATAAGGTGAAGGAATTTGCTCATAAATGGATGGAACTGGAAAATATTATACTAAATGAGGTTTCACACAGAAAGACAAACACCATATGATTTTTGTGGATGCTAGCATTGTAACTTCTGATTAATGTACTTGGTTTGAAATTCTTGTAACAATCAAAAAACTTAAGAGATTAATGACCAGGAGGAGGGGAGGGAGAAATACAGAGAAGACCTTGGAGGAGGGGATACAGGATACATGGGCATCAGGATGAGGGAGGATAATGAGGGGAAATGCCTGGGCAGGAAGATGAGGGGATGATGTATGGGAGGAGCTGAGGAAGTAACAAAATACTAAGAATGTGGGATTAACCAGATAGAATCCTCCTATATTATTAATATGTCAAAAAGCATTTTAGTTAATACTAAGAAGTAACAGGTATGTGATACCTGCAGATAAGCTGTCGGTCAGAAAGACCTCCTCCTCCAAGTAATACAGGCTTCTCATTGCCTCTGGTTGCCCTCCAGAAACTGACAGTAAGACCCTATTACTGAAGATGCAACAATGTGAATCACAGCATATGGACAAAAACACCAGCAGAAACTGGTCTGGGAGCCTCTTCCTCACTGGACATCCTATGGAGAGCCAGAGAGCACTGTACAAGCTATGGAGTTGGGGGGGGCAATTGGCAGTCTCATTAGTCTGTGAAAACCCCAAGCTGCAATAATCATCACCTGGGCACGAGGGCATCACCAGGGCATTAGTGGCGAGACGGGCAAGGAGGCCACCAACACCCTCCTGGTTAGATTTAAGGCACACTTTTCAGCAGGGGTCACATTCCCTGTAAACTAGAACAAGAACCTATGGGAAGGGGGAACATAAGCCCCAGGAGGAAAGCAAGCTATGAAAGTTTAGCTATAAAGACACTATAACAAAGTGCCTTTTAAAATTGTGTGTGTGTGTGTGTGTGTGTGTGTGTGTGTGTGTGTGTGTGTGTATGTGTGTGTGTGTGTGTGTCTCAGAGGACACTGTGAGTCTCTATGAAGGACAAACGATGACCTCATGAATCATCCTGGATTGCCTCCATTTCCTTTTTGCTACACTCTGGGATTTCCCAGGCTCCACTCATCAGGGCTGGAAGTGTAGGCTGCTGCCATTTCTGCCTGGCATTTTTATGTGGGACCTGGCATCTGAACTCAGGACCTTGTGCTTATGAGGCAGGGTTTCAACTCCTGAGCTATCTTTCCAGCCCTCATTCTGACTTTTAAAAAAAGAAGAAGAAAATTGCTAAGAGAGAATGCTTTAGATGGTCTCACAACATGAAAAAATTAACTCCATGGCATGATGGGTGTGTTTAATATAATCATTCCACAGTGTGGATGTAAAACATAACAATGTACCCATAAATGCATGCAACTTTTTCTTGTTCAAATAAACTTTTTTAATTAAAAACAATTTTCTATTTTAAAAAATTCATCTCTTAATTCCCATTAACTCAACTGATTCACTCTATTAACTTACAAATGCTCCTCCATATCTCCTCCATGATAATTGGGAAAAGCACGATAATATTGCAGTAACTCTCAACTCACAGTAAAAATTAACTTAATTCAATAAGGGAACTTAGTTCATGCAAGCGACTTGTGCTGTGGAGATTCAGCATCCTGCACACTTCAATACCATTGGCTGATTCTGATTACATGACTCCATTCTACAGCATAGTTGGATAGGAAATTTGCAGATGTTTGTAGAATATTGCCAAGCACCACCAATGTTCTTTAAGGTAAGACCACATGCTCACAATTGGTCACTTTTCTAGTTCAAGCTCACACACTTTCCTCCAACTTACAAGCCTACTCAGATGTTCTTTTGGCTAACAAATCTGTTTGTAAATGATGTACTTGCTATTCTAATGAAGTTATCAATTAAATAGCATGTTACCTGACAAATTCTGGGTATAAGAAATAACTGTTTCTTCTTCACTAACCACACATCTGATAGAACTCTGCTGTCCAGAGTGCACAAAGAACTTAGAAAACTAAACACCAAGGAAACCAATGGCCCAATTAAGAAATGGGCCCTGGAACTTAAAAGAAACTTTACCAGGGATGAAATTAAAATGTCTAACAAATATCTGAAAAAATGCTCCACTTCCTTAGCCATCAGGGAAATGCAAATCAAAACTTCCCTGAGATATCATCTCACCCCGGTCAGGATGGCAAAAATCCACAATACAAACAACAACAAATGTTGGAGAGGATGTGGAGAGAGGGGAACTCTCCTACATTGCTGGTGGGAATGCAGGCTCATACATCCACTCTGGCGAGCCGTCTGGAGATTCTTAAAGAAATTAAAGATTGAAATGCCATATGACCCTGCGATTCCACTTTTGGGAATAACCCCCCATACAGCAGAGGTTCACCTCTATAGCACAAGCACGACCATGTTCATAGCAGCACTGTTTACAATAGCAAAGTCATGGAATCAGCCCAAATGTCCAACAGTTGACGAGTGGATAAGGAAACTGTGGTACATCTATACAATGGAGTACTACTCAGCCATCAAAAATGATGAATTACTGGAATTTGCCGGGAAATGGATGTCATTAGAAACAATTATATTAAGTGAAGTATCCCAGACCCAGAAAATTAAGCGCTGTATGTACTCCCTAATAGGTGGCTCCTAGTACCAAACCCACCCAGCCCACCTAGTGACAGTAATTCCAAGGATTATGAACAGGAGGGATGGGGTAGGAGGGCCACACCAGAAACAAGGAGAGAAGGGACCATGTTACAGCAGAGAAAATAGGCCTCCATCAAGGACCCAAATAAGTAATGAGATATCTGATTAAGTTCACAGACTTTTGTTCCTGATCATTTACTACTAAGGGGGTATGATCTCACCAGAAGAGGAGGGCATATAGTCTGGCAGATAAAAAGTAACCATTTTGCAAATGGGTGATAGACCCCTCCCTCACTGTGGTTTCCCACTTTTATTACATCTACCTTTGAATGTGCTTTTATCACAAGACTCTAGTTTAACAGCTTTTGTCTCTGGCCAGGGGGTAACATACAATGCCCACCAGGATGGAGTGAAGGGCATTGCAGGAGCAGCAAAACTGCAAAAGAAAATCAACAAACCACAATCCAGAACTTCAGAGACTGTATATCAACCACCTAGAATTAGGCCAGCTTAATCTCTCCCCATCTTGAAGCTCAGGGAAATTTGTGGAAGAGGGGGCGGTAAGAGTGTAAGAGCAAAAGGATGGGAGGAGCAATGATATGTAAGATACTCCATACTAGTTAGGGCTGAAGCAATCATAATTGGACTTTGCATGCCCTGCGCATTGTCCAACACACTGTTGACCTCACAAAGTCTAGCATCTGCTAAAGGCACCAAGATCCTTGGAGGCAAAGGATTGGCAGCCACAGCAGTGTTCCTATACCTAAGGGGACCACGGGAAAGGGTTTAGGGAAAGGCCACTGGGTCCTTGTACGTCATCGGAGAGGAGGGCCCAGAGGAAAATCAGGCATGCACAAGAAAGGACTCTGGGAATTGGGGCGGGAGGTACTGGGGGATGGGGAAAAGGGGGTACGGGGGGAGGAGGAGGGAGGGAGGGAACTGGTGTGCCTATTAAGTTTGTATGAGCTGAAATAATAATAAAAATGTATTAATAATAAAAAAACAGAAATAACTGTTTCTATGCAACTGTCACTGGAAGCAAGGGAAGACTTTGACCCTGGTATGTGATATGATAATATATAACTGTAACGATATTCCAGAATATGCCCTTCTACTTTGTTCTTACATTTCAACTAGAAAAATGAGATATTAATATTTACCTAAGGTCTGAGTTTGATTTATCCCATAGCCTTGTATCCTTCCTTTGGAAAGAACTATTTGTAAAGACCGAGGTTCCCTGGGAACCAGCATAGTATTGCCCCACTTTGCCAAGAGTGCCACTCATATTTCTATGCCTGTGATAAGTAACAATGGTCACTGAGGGAACATCAAAATTTCCAACTTCATATCTTGCTCTGGGATAAAAGACTATAATTTTGGGAAGCAAATGAAGCCCAAGTGTTGTCTGTCTTTAACATTCCACAGTGTCCCTAACTGGTGTTCATCACAGCATAGAGCAGCAGATGAGAACCCCAAAGAAGCCTGTTTCTCTATTCTAAACCTGTCCGGGGGGAAGGAAAGAGCTGCCCAAGTCTCCCTAGGTCAAATGTGTGAGTGAGGGATAAGAGAGGCATAGCTACAGACAAATCCCACAGATGGGCACTGCCCTTCATGGCTGGGACCACATCAACCTGTTCGATGTGTGTTGGATCGAGAATGTTGTCAAGGACCAACAGATGATGTTTGCAGATGACAGGTGCTGTGTCCACTAGTAAGTCTGCCTCGATTGTGCGTAAGACACAAACAATAGTGTGCATGTGAGCCAGCTGCCACAATGAGGATGTTGGAGCTGGAGGTAAAGGTGCCATGTGTCTTATTCAGTATTTAAGGAACAGAATTCTTATACTCTGTGATGGGGGAGGGAGGCTCTGGAGGCAGAGAGTGTCACATGACTGGTATTGATCTCTCTGTGCCTGGAATCATTTCCAGCATCTAAAGGGTCTGAAAAGCATGAACACACTGTTGCTGTCTGCATCCTTGGGTATGAGACCATGTTTTGAAAATTACATTACCCAGGCCTGGTCTGTAAGAATTTTTTTTCCTATAGTATGCGGAGACATCATAAATGAGAAGAGAGATGAATATCTTATTAAACATCTGCATCTAGTCACTTCTGAAATCAACTTGTCCCCAGCTTCTTTGTAGCATGGACAAAATGTGTTAGGGTAAGTTTTTCTTTTGGGACTGCAAATAGTACTTTTATTTGTGGTCACATTTCATCAATCAGTGTAATTTAACAGGATGTATTTGAAACATCAGTCACCAAAGATTCATTGCATCTGTCCCCCAACAATCCCACCGTGTTTAACTGCATGAAATTCATCAACTAGAATAGTTTGGGGTGCGTTGAGAACATCATACTGGGCAGCCAAACAGAGCCACGAGGGCAGCAGCTGGTGGGCTGTGTGCCTAGTTCACCCTCACGACAAGCCCATAACCTTCTAATATTTCAAGGAGCACCCCCTCATGGCCACAGCTTGGCTGGGTCACCTCAAGACATGCTCTTGGCACCCCACATGGCTTTCCTCTGCTCAGTCAGAAGGCCGAGATACAGACAACTCAGAAGCATGTTTAATTATGAAAGAAAAACTCTTAAGTCAAGTGAGCACTTTCACTACATATCTCTTCTGTGAGGGGCAGTGGAAACGAAGGAAGCCTGTGGGGTCTTGGTGGGCGCTGTTGCAGGGCAGAGGTTCTGGGCTCAGTGCAGGAAGAGCCTGGGGAAGAGTTGGTCACAGGAAGTGAGCTGGAAGCTACATGGGATGATCTCAGAAAGGGACAGACAGGCCAACATAAGTGGGAACTCTGCGCAGGGAGAAGCGGGCCTTACAGAACAGCAGCAGCCAATTCAGTTGAAAACCCACTCCAAAGTCAGTGCAGGAGCCCTGTGGGAGAGAGGGGCGTGGTCAGCACATGGTACCCTAACAGATGACTGCACCCATCTCTCGGGTCCCCTACATTGTCAGGCAGAGAAAGCTGAGTCCAGGGTACACTCTAGTACCTCCCCATTATCTATGCAGAGGTGAAACCAGCATGAGAGGACTCGGATCTCCACCTGGACACAGTGTGTGGGCAGTGAGGATGCAGGGACCCAAGGAAGGTGAAGGTCAGGTATTTTCAGGAGGTCTGATGGTAACTCATGTTCCTTCCGCCCCTGTCAGCTCTTCTCAGCCACTGTCAATGCCCCCACACCCGACAGTGGACCCCAGCATGTAACTCAAAGCAGTGTTCGTCTCTGGGTCTAAGATGTGGCCCAGCTCCAAGGTTCACAGAAAGATGCTACAAAGCAGTGCCCTGAGAATAAGCTCTGGGGCTTCGTCCAGACAAGACAGCAACCTCCCCTTGACCTCCACAGCAGGAAGCAGCCATGAATTGGAACCTTTATATCACCTGCCTCAGGCCCTGCTCTCACACCCATGTCCCTGCGCCCCACTGGGTCAGGGATAAATATTACCTGCTGCTGGTGGAGGCCCACGAGCTCCTACAAGAGGAAATCACACAGGAGAAAGTATTCATTATACAGATGGCAGCTCTTACCCAGTCCAGAGAGAATGCAGGTAGGCATGAACTGAAGAGTTATGCCCCCCTCCCTCCATCCCACCTTGTTCTCTTAAAGTCTCAAGCATTTTAACATAAAATTCGCCCCAAATGGATAAGATTGACACTAGCAGGAAGGGAGCATAGCTCAGCCTCTCTCCATGCAGCCAGAAACAGTGCTGAACAGTGAGGAGGTCAAGCAGTACAGCCAAATTCCAATGATGTTCCTGGGTCTCATTTATCATAGTTAAGCAGGTGTCAACTTGGTAGTGTGGGGTCTGAGCTCTGGCACATTTGTGGAGAATTAGTAGTTGAGTTAAGCCCAGAGCAAACCTGCAAGAGATTGTCTACCTGATGAGGAAGGCCGAGCCTATGGTGGGTGGGACTAGGCCCTGAACAGATAAATAAAACACTGAGAGCCGGTTGAGGAAGTTGGCATCCTTTTGTACACTTGGCCAGACATGCTGGTCTGGTAAGTAAGAATTGTCCCTCTCTCAGCCATTATATTGAGATGGTGTGGCCAGTTCCCTCAGCCCTGGTACGTGCTCTCCTGTCAAGCTGGACTACAGACTATAACCGGACTACCACTAAAAAAAATAAACTCCTTGTTCCCTTAAGCCATCTGATGGTCATTTGTCAGCAACCATGCAGGCAAACTGCAACATTCATCTCCTCTCATCATCAGCCTAGCCCCTTCAGGGTCATGAGGCAACAGCTACTCTGAGGCAGAGCCCGGCGGGGGATCTGAATTTAGCTGATTTTTATTTTCCCAGAGCTCCTCACCTTTCTGACTTCTGTGACGGACAAAAAGGCCCAGCCCAAGGAAGATCAGCCCCAGCACGAAGCCCCCGACGCCACTCAGCATCTTGCTCTGCGCAGATTCAGACTGAGCCCCTGGGGAGCAGAGACTGGGTGTCAGCCTTTGTCCCCACATCCCACAGTGTCCCTGGCTGAGGACCTGGGATCCAGTATGGGAGATCCAGGAGGACTTAGTACTTGGTTCTGACCACAGCTAGTGGGAAAAGAAACCGGCAAGGGATCAGGAAAGACAGGTAGGGGGGCTTAATAGGTGCCTGCTCCTCACAGGCACATGTGTAACGGTACCCAGTACTACCACCTGGAAGGACTATTAGGGCAGGATTCTTCTGCACTGAGAGGTGCGAATTTCTGTGATTCTCAGCTCAGAGTGGAATTTGGGACAAGACAAGTGAAGGGAAGAGGAGTTGGCAGGAAAGATGGACCAGGGAAGCCCTCAGTGAGACAAACAGGTTCCCTTACGCCACTCCACTGTGACGGGGCTCTGCAGGCTGACGTGCTCCACGTGGCAGGTGTAGACGTCTCCATGGCGAGGGGTCATTTCCAGCATGACCAGGATCTGGAAGGTCCAATCCCCATTCCTAATGAGGGGCGTGGACACGATGCCTGCTGTCTCCTCCTGGCCATTCCGGAACCAGCGGACTTTGATCTGGGCTGGGTAGAAATCTGTCACCGAGCACACCAGCAGGTTGTGGTGGTTGAGGGCCTCTGTCTTGGACAGGGACACGGTCACCATGGGCTGCTCTGAGTAACAGATGGGAAAAGACAGTGTGAGCAAGAGACCTGCTGTCCCCCATGGGAGGAGTTATCTTTGGTACCAGTATCAGAGTGGGAATCCCTGGCCCTCATATTCTGAATTAAGATCCATTCTATAAATGATTTGACACACAGTGGGAATACAGGATGAACAACAGTCCACAGTCTACTTTCACAGAGCATGTAATCTAGCAAGACTTAAATATGAATGTTAATTTTTAAAGTTTACAATATTTGGAGGAAGAGTTGGGGAGGTTGGAAATAACACCAATGAAACACCACTTTGCCTTTGCATATTGCTGCTCACATCAAGCATGACAATCTTTCCCGGCCATTTTTACCTCACTAACCCTTTACTGTGCCGCATCCCCTTATTCTTTAAGGATGGGCTATAGCAAACATTCACTGTGTCTTTCATGATTTGAGGATGTGTCATCTTCTCTCACTATCCTCCCTTCCCATTTTCTTTTAGCACATGCATTTAACGGCTTGTTCCCATCTCTATTCCATGTCCTCACTTGTGACTTGAGTCCTGTTCTAAGATCAGATGCTGCCCTGAAAGTCCTCCAGGAAAACATTCTGACATTCTCCAAGAAGTTGGCATGGCTTGGTGAGAACACAATGTGAACGTGTACGAAGGACTGGAGACTGGAGAGGCCACAAGTGCTGCCAGCACCTGATCAGACAGCACTGGGAATCATCACTGGAAGGTCCAAGTTTTCAGTGTGGACTGAAAACCACAGTCCTCCCAGGACTTGTTGAAATCATGGCTAACCCAATGCACTTATAAAATATATTCATCTTAAACAAAGTAGAAATAAAACAAATTCATAAGAAAGTTCAAACAATTATTGTGGAATAGAACTGAAATAACAAAAATAAGTACTTGGTAGTGCTCAGATGTGGGTTAGAAGAAGGCATGGCAGTATTAATGAACAAGCTTGGCAGGGAACAGTTCAGAGGGTGAAAGCGCTTGCCCTGCACCTTGATGACCTGACCCGTGGCACACATCTGAGATCTCAGCACTTCTATGTGAGATGGGAGGTGAGGACATCCGTCTCCCAGAATCTCATGGGTCAGCAAGTCTAGAGTATGAAGAGCAAAATCCACAAGAGAGACTGTGGCTCAACAAGGTAGAAGACGAGAACAGATTCCCAAAAATTGTCCTCTGACTTCCACATATGTGCCGTAGCACACATGAGTCCACACACACAAATAATTTTTAGTTTAGTGAACATGTGTACATAGACTGGATTCAGACCAGGGACTGATTAGTCAGCAAACCTTCAATTCCTTGAAAGTATCACTGAAGATAGGAACAGACTCACTGCTGCTTCTGCTCAATACTGGTTTCCAGAGCCTTTGCCCATTGGATTGCACATCCATGTTGACAAAGACATATGGCTACTAAGTATTTGGAGAATAACTATACACTAATCATGTGATGCTTTATTATGCACCACTCTGAGCATACATGGAGTGGCACCTTGATTCCTAACACACAGGAAACCAAGGAGTTACAGTACATCAGATGGTATGGGGACTGTCTGGAAGCAAGTGGGCACCAGATAGGATAGAACTATCTTCAGATATTCTACCCATAAAGTGTGTGAAGCTGGAGGCAGGAGGGGATCTAGGCCAAGAGCCATCTGGAACAGTTCCAGCCAATCATCTAATGACTTGTTTCTTTATCTCACAGCTTCAGCTCTTTCTTTCATCCATTTGTTGATCTTTTCTACTAGGTTAAAACTCTGTCTTACAGAATCTTTTAAATGTGGTTTATGGGACTGGAGCTTGGGAATGTTGGAGGCCTTCACTTCTGGCCCTGGAAGGTGGAGATGGGAAATCTCAGAGCAAAGGAAAAAGGAGATAAAGCTATACAGGATGAGTCTGAGAGTCACCCTTGGGCCTCCAACACACACACACACACACACACACAAGTGCCCTCTGATACACACAGACACACAGACATAGATATATACACACACACATACGTGGGTATAAAATAAAATGAAAGTAAAATTTAAAAATTAATAAATGTGCTTTATGGTTTTGACACCTTTTAGTTACCTCAGACTTTGTATTCACAAATTCTAAATTATTAAGATCCAAGTCTTTAAAAGTTAATTCAAAATACGAAAAAAGAAAATCAAGAATAATTTGAGTGAAAAGGATTTCAGGTTCTGTCTAACGTTCTGTTTTCTCTCGGCTTCGGAGAGAACAGCTGAGTGTTTGTTCACTTAAACCCAGCGAGCACAGTGGTCTGGTGTGACTGTGGGTCAGGACTAAACAGGCGCAGGTTGGTTAAGAGACAACTTCCCCCCTCAGAGAGCGACGGCCACTCCTGAGAACGGGGTGAAGGTGAACAGTGTCGCTCTAGAACGTTCCTGCTACATGTGGAATGTGGTAAGATAGTCCTGGGGCGCCTCCCGTGAGCGGCTCTGGCGGCCGCTGGCTGCGGAGCTGGGGGCGGTTCGGGGACGAGACGCGCCCAGCACCAGGCGAGCGTGAGGGGGAGACTTACACGGAGGACGGGGACCCCCGCGGGACACGGCAGCCCCGTCCAGGGCTAGCGCCCCCCGCCCCCCCGTCGCCCCCCGCGTCTCCAGCGCCCCGCGGCCGCGCTCACCTCGCCGCGCCAGGGATGTGGGGACCTCGGTCAGCTCGTAGTTGTGTCTGCACGCCGTGTCGATCTCCGCCCGAGTCTGCTCTATGATTTCCTTCTGGCTGTTATAGTACTCGGCGTCCGGCCGCCCCAGCTCGGTCACCGCGCGGTACTCGTTCCACTCGCTGTCGTAGCGCACGTACTCCTCGCGGTTGTAGATGTATCTGGCCACCAGCCTTATGTGCTGCGTCCCGTTGGTGAAGTAGCACAGGCCCTTGAACTGGAACACGAAGTCCGCTGCGGGCAGCAGGAGACGAGTCGGCCCGGCGCCCACCGCGCCCAGGACCCGCCGCCCGCTGGAGCCTCGGGGCTCAGACCCGCGGGGCGCGGCCGCCGCTGCCCTGAGGGCGGAGGAAGGGCCGGGTGGCGTCAGGTCCGGGCGCCCGCGCGAACCCCACTTCACCTCAGGGCCTCTGTCCACGCACGGGGCGTCCAGGAGAGGGAGAGAGACCAGGATGGCGCCCTCCGGTGCTGAGAAGGACCCCAGCCCGACCCTGGACATCTGTGGCGCTCCCGCCCCCACTGCCCTGAGAGACCCCCAGGCTGTGAACAGAAACGACCGACCCCCTCCAGCCCTGGGGGAGCCGCGAGGAAGAGCACGCCCCCCCCCGTGCACGGCCTGAGCGGGCTACTGAGCAGGGCGCCAAGGGTTACTGTGTGGGAGAAGTCACCATGCCACAGGGGTCGGGAAGGTGGGGTACACCCCAGCAATGAGCGCCCCGCACTGTGGATTGCTTGCTGCCCTTCTGTGCCTTACTTTTAGTGAGAATTCAACCCCCTGCTGGAGTCTCTGGTTCCCCTCAAGTTGCTATTCGACATAAAGGAGCAAAGCTTCACAGATTTTTTTGTTGCTTCCCTCATCAGCCCACCCGCCTCCCTGAAACCTCTGCCCGCTCCCCAGCGTCTGGAACCTTCTTTAGTTTCCGAGACCACCAAGAACACCACGGGTCCGCATCTTCCTTCCCCACAGCTCAGCACCCCTCCCCAGACAAGGTCCTGATGAATCCTGCAGGATCCTCTCAGGAGAAATTTATTTTCCCCAAACAGCCCTCAGCTCCCTTGTCCTGTCGTTGACGTCACATAGGAGCTCTGTTGTCCCCTCTGATCCCCCCGGGGGGACCTGTGGGGTGGGCGCTGTCCTCACTTCAACACAGAAGATGGACCCCTAAAACTGATGTAACAGCAGCCCTCTCCTCCGAAGACAGGAAATCTAACAAGGTTGTTTTGAGACCAGGCCCTCCTCATCCCCTACATTAGGGGTCCCCCATGGTCCCTCAGACCCTTTCTCCAGAGTGGTGGCTCTGGGGAGCCCCCGCCTGCACTTACGTGGGGTGTCTCTGCCCTCGGTTGCTGGACTGCTCAGAGCCACCAGCGTCACCAGCACCACGGCTGCTGGGAGGCGGCTGAGGAGGCTCCGATCCATTCTGGCTGAGAGGAAAGGGGGAGACAGTGGACACGACTCACACCTCCTGGACCACTTCAGAGAGTGGAGGTCTGTGAGAGTCTCTGTGCTTGATAGGGGGTGTCGGGAAGAGAAGAGCCAATCAGCCCCGGAGCTGAAGCGAGTCATCTGTCTCTGGACAGACATTGTTCTCAAAAGCTCTCAATCAGGCGCCCTGCAGGTCTTCACTTGAACCTTGACAGGCAGGTGGGGCTGAACTGAAAACTGACTATTGGGAATTTAAACAACCAAAGAGAGCAAGTGATCTAAGTGCAAATGACTATGTGGCCGTTAAATCTATTGTTCTGATTGGGCTTTAGTAAAAGAAAGTAAAAAGACCCTGAGGAAAAGAAAGCAGCTGCTTATCAGACAGTTAATGAATCTACGTTTTTTTTTTCCTTTTGAGACAAGATTTCACTCTGTAGCCCAGGCTGGCCTCAGATTCGAGTCCCCCTGCCTCAGCTGCTGAGTACCAGGCTCCCAGACCAAAGCCCCGAGGCCCAGGGAGGACCCTCCCTTTCATGTCAGGTTTCTCCTGGCAAAATGTGGCTCATGCTTCACCGTTTTACCGTTTAGATGTTCATGAGTTAAGACACGAGTGACCGAGATAACACAACAGATGCTCCTCAAGTGTCTTGCACAGCCACTGAAGAGGGACCGACACTACCGGGCTTCACAGGGACTGAGCACAGCACCAGCCTCACCACGGCAGGCCAGCTTTGGAGATCGGTGTGAGATTCCTCAGAAAGCTAACAATGGAACCATCATATGACTCAGCTAGACCACTTCTGGGAATATTCCCAAAGGACTCTACATCTTCCTACAAAGACACTTGACATCCATGTTCATCGCAGCTCTATTCACAATAGCAAGGAACTGGAGTCAGCCTACGTGCCCATCAACAAAGGAACAGGTAATGAAAATGCGATACAATACTACTCACTCATCAAAAAGGATGAGATGAAGGAATTTGCTCATAAATGGATGGAAATGGAAAATATTATACTAAATGAGGTTTCACACAAAAAGACAAACACCATATGATTTTTGTGGATGCTAGCATTGTAACTTCTGATTAATGTACTTGGTTTGAAATTCTTGTAACAATCAAAAAACTTGAGAGATTAATGACCAGGAGGAGGGGAGGGAGAAATACAGAGAAGACCTTGGAGGAGGGGATACAGGATACATGGGCATCAGGATGAGGGAGGATAATGAGGGGAAATGCCTGGGCAGGAAGATGAGGGGATGATGTATGGGAGGAGCTGAGGAAGTAACAAAATACTAAGAATGTGGGATATAACCAGATAGAATCTTCCTATATTATTAATATGTCAAAAGGCATTTTAGTTAATACTAGAAGTAACAGGTATGTGATACCTGCAGATAAGCTGTTGGTCAGAAAGACCTCCTCCTCCAAGTAATACAGGCTTCTGCATTGCCTCTGGTTGCCCTCCAGAAACTAACAGTAGGACCCTATTACTGAAGATGCAACAATGTGGATCACAGCATATGGACAAAAATACCAGCAGAAACTGGTCTGGGAGCCTCCTCCTCGCTGGACATCGTATAGAGAGCCAGAGAGCACTGTACAAGCTATGGAGTTGGGGGGGGTGATTGGCAGTCTCATCAGTCTGTGAAAACCACGAGCTGCAATAACCATGACCTGGGCATGAGGGCATCACCAGAGCATTAGTGGCGAGATGGGCAAGGAGGCCACCAACATCCTCCTGGTTAGATTTAAGGCACACTTTTCAGCAGGGGTCACATTTCCTGTAAACTAGAACAAGAACCTATGGAAAGGGGGAACATAAGCCCCAGGAGGAGGGCAAGCTATGAAAGTTTAACTATAAAGACACTATAACAAAGTGCCTTTTAAAAATCGTGTGTGTGTGTGTGTGTGTGTGTGTGTGTGTGTGTATGTGTGTGTATGGGTGTGTCCCTGAGGAGGAGCCAACAGTGACTTCTGGAATCATCATGGATTACTTCTACCTCCTTCTTGCTTTGCTCTGGGATATCTCAGGCTCTGCTCACCAGGACTAAAAGAGCAGGCTGCACTGTTTTTGCCTGGTGTTTATACGTGGGACCTGGGATTTCGAACTCAGGACCTTCTGCTTGCGTGACAGTGTCTTAACCCCTGGGCCATCTCTCCAACCCTCAAAGTGCCTTTTAAACAACTGTTATTATACCATAGATTGGAGGAGCTCTCAGCATTCAACTTAGATGTTTCCTTTGGTAATAGAAGGAATTTATCATCAAAAAATAACAACTGACAAAATGCAGAAAATAAGGTGACTCCTCAGCCCTGTTATAGGACATCCAAGCCATCCCCATCCCATCCCAAGGCTCAGGGAACATTGCAGAAGCGGGGGTGGGGGGGAGCAGCAAGATTGTAAGAGCCTGAAGACAGGCAGGGTGTGGCCAAACACTATCTTCTATACATGACAGGACTGGTGTACTCGTGAATTCACTGAAGCTATGCAGACCCCCACAAGACCTGGTGGAATGGGTCCTATCCACATTCCACCATGGGAGGGGAAGATCCCAAGAGGCCCCGCGCCTTCCTGAGAGACTGACGAAGGTTAGTATTGAGGAGGAGAAAATGGAAGATGTTTTCCTCAGTGGACACCACTGATGGATGGGTCACGCTCCAGCAAGAGCTCAGGCGCCTGTCACTCAAGGCAAAGCAAATGGAACTCAGTGGGCCGCACATGTGAGAAGACTTGAAGATAGGAGGGCATCTGGCAGGGAAGAAGAAGAGGAATTATCATGGGAAGAGGAGGGGATGAGACTGGGAATTAAGGTGTAAATTTTGTAAATTCCCTATATTCGTGTACAAGACACCACAAGAATAATTAAAAAAAAATAGCTGCAGGCTGTGCACCAGGCAACTCCCCAGGAATTGACCGAGTTCGTGGTGTTTGGGTGAAAAGCCTTGAAGTCAGCAAAGCCAACTTCCCTCCGGCAAACTCCTGTTTTGATCCTCCACAGCCACGACACTCAAGAGTGTCAGCCAGGGCCACTCTACAGCTGCCACGGCTTCCACGCAGATGCTTTGAGTTTCAAGACCAGAAAACAAAAGATGCGACCCATCCGCACAGGACTGATGGCGCTAGTGAAGAAGCAGATGTCCACCGAACGCGGGGCACCCGGAGGCCATCCCTGGGTTCTGCCCGGGGTGGTCCTCAGAGCCTAAGGAGAGTCTCTGTTGGGGTAAAGGGAACATAAAGGACCATCGAACTCACACCTGGCACAACACTGGGAGACAGGAAGGACAGCCACATCCCTGGGGACCCCAAAGATAATATTCTGGGGAATCCCTCCCTGTCCTCGGCCCAAAGCCTACTCACACTAATCAAAGCTGTATCCGACCCCTATCCTTGTCCCAAGGGGGAAGCTTCCTCAGCTTTGTTCTGGAGCTGCAGGAAGGCTGGGGAGACAGGGGATTCCCCACTCTGGGGCCTCTTGTCAAAGACTTTTCAACTAGCAACAAAACTGTCATCCACAAGGCCTTTTCTAATTGGTTAAAACTGCAACAGCAGGGCAGAGCTCTGGGCTTCTGCCAGGGGCTTCCTGTGGCCTCCTCCTTCTGGAGAATTCTCTGCAGGGTCTGTTTCTTCCTGTACTTCTCAGGACAGACGCCACTGCCGGCCTGAGAGGAAACAGTTCAAATGCTGAACCCCACCAGACCTCCCCTGAGTCAGCTTGCAGGGCTTCTGAGGATGGGGTGCCTGGAGTGGGGACCCTGTATGGGCAGGACACAGAAACCTCCATGGGCAGGGTTGCAGGAGACACCCCCAGTTGAAGAGTTGTGGACTCTGAAGGGGCTCAAGAGCTTTGCCATTTCTGGGCAGCCTCTCTGGGAAGCTGTGCTTGGTCAGCTTGTCACCACAAGTGCCCACTTCAGGAGCCAAGAAATGCACCCAAAGGACCCTGCACCCTCCTTAATGCCACAGTAATACAGCAGAAAGAACCGAGACTATTTAATTAAGAAGCACCCTGCAGTAACTCCTAAATTTCTCCTGTCAACTATTGGTTTATGCTCACTTTTCCATGATATAAATAAATCTGCCCTTTGGGGCATGTGTGTGTGTGTGTGTGTGTGTGTATCTGAGGGCACTGTATGTCCCTGTGGAGGCCTAAAGTGACTTCGGGAATCATCCTTTGATTGCTTCTACCTCCTTTTTGCTTCACTCTGGAATTTCCCAGACTCTGCTCACCAGGGCCAGAATTGCAGGCTGCTGCCATTTCTGTCTGGCATTTTTTGAGATCTGAACTCAGTTCCTTCTGCTTGTGAGGCAGAGTCTTAATCCCTGAGTCATCTCCCCAACCCCCATAAAGTCTGCCTTTTATCTTTACATGAATATTTTCTCCTGAAAGTCACATTTTAGACTTAATAATGGTTCGAAGCCAGTCAAATCAATACCAAGTACTTGACCAGCCAAAGCCATATAGCAAGACCATGTTAAAAAAAACAACAAAACTTAAAACCCAAGATGACAATCAGCATGTAACCTGTGCTCACACAAGTCTACCATATGCTAAATAAACCCAAACTCCACCTTCAATTCCAAGTTCTAGTTCAGCTTTTCAGAATGTCTGAAAGGAATTTTAAAGCAATATACATAAAATCACTGCAAGAAACAACTACAGACACTCTGGAAATGAAGTGTGTGTGTGTGCGTGTGTGTGTGAGAGAGAGAGAGAGAGAGAGAGAGAGAGAGAGAGAGAGAGAGAGAGAGAAATGGACAGAGAGACACAGAGAATGAGTCTGGCAAAGGAACAAAAGCTATAAAAAAATTAAATGGATATTTTAGAGTTCAGGAAGGCAGTAGCCAATTGGAAAATCAGGCAGCAGAATGGAGAGGATCACAGAAAAATATCACAGAATTATTATAAACAACGATAGAAAAATATCTAATCTGAATGTGGAAGAAATCATGAAGAGTGAGCCCCAGGGACACAGGGCTGGGTCAGGAGATGTCGCTTTCATGTCACAGTAGCTCTGGAAAGACAAGATGCTGCAGCTCAAAGTGCTCAGAGATGAGAGACCCGCAGCTCGAGTGCCTGCTGCGGTTGCATTCAGAGTGTCCCCGGAGGCCTGGGCAGTGAAGACTCTGCCTCCAGCCTGCGGCGAGGGTAGTGACGGAATCTTTAGAGAGACCACAGCGGAGCTTTGCGTCACTGGTAGAGACAAGAGCCAGGGTCTCTTTTCCTTTCCTTTTTTCTCTTCTCTGCTCTGTCTTCTCCTCCTTCTCTCCCCTCCCCTCTCATCTTCAGCCACCAGGTAAAGTCTCCCTTTCCCCTTTCGTGGCGCCCACATGGTGACACACTGCGCCAACACACGCCCGAAGCAGAGGGACAAGCAGCACCAAGACCTCCAGCACCCTCCCAGAGAGGCTGACCCCTTCTCTCTGTAAGCTGATCACCCAGATATTTGTCACAGTGCCGGAAAGGTGACTAATGCAAGCCCTGAACACACATATTCAGTGAGTTTTTATCATTTTCACCTCATATTGCCTCATCTCCTTCCTTCTTACACTGAAGACCTGCTTTTTCCCCACTCTCCTACCTTTATGTCTCTTGTATACGTTCCCCTGAGTTTCGCCTGAGCACCTACTGCAATGTGGCCATTGCCCATGGTGACCCCAAATGAAGCAAGCGGCTCCTCTCCCCCAGCCAACATTAACCCCAACAGTCCCTCAGGGAAGGGGCCTTGGAAACTCTTCCCCGGCCTCCTGAGCAGTCGTGTGCAGCTGGATGCAGTCACGCCAAGTCCGGGGGTGCCAGGAGTCTTGCGTGTCTTCTCCAAAGAGTGCAGCTTCACGTTTGCGAGGTGAGAGCATGCAGACGGGTGCTCCTACAAGCCCAGCACTTGGTCAGCAGAGACAGGAGGATCCTCAGGAGGTCTGAAGCCAGTCTGAGCTACACAGGGAATTCCAGGCCTACCTGGGATACAGAGTAAGACCCTATTTAAAATTCAACAACTGTAAAATTGCTGGACCCCAGCTAAAGGCTCAACCAACAAGCACGGAAAAGTTTTCCCAGAACTGCCTCCTCTGTATTTGTGTCTTGAGCCCAAGGAACACACCCCTCGATAGAACAGACCCCAAGGTACAAAGTCAAACTCCAGGTATTTCAAAAAATTGAAATCTTATAGGATTGTGTTCTCCGTCCACGCTGGGATTCAATAACAACAACAAAAAATACAATAAAATTTCTCAACACTTAGAAGTTAAGCAATATGTCTCTCTCTAATGCCTATATGGAAAAGGGCATCTTAAGAGAAATAAGAATGTAGCTGAATGGAAAGGAACATACACTATATTAAATGCATGGAAGGCAGCCAAAGCGAGGAAACTCAAGTACAAATAGAAATCTCAGATCAGTCTACATCCTGTGTTATAAAAACAGAGAATTTGGACTGGAGAGATGGCTCAAGGGTTAAGCCTTTGCCTCCCAAGAAGAAGAACCTGAGTTCAGATCCCAGGTCCCATGTGAAAATGACGGGGGCCTTCCAACCCTGGAAGACAGAGCCTGGGAAATCCCAAAGCAAAACCAAAAAAAGGTAGAAGCAATCCAGGACAATTCCCAACATCACCTTTGAACCTCCATAGGCACACGAGTGCCCTTTCACACAAACACACACGTACACACACCTAAAACAAAAGAATCATGTCTAAAATACAAAATAAACTCAAATCAAATTGAGGGAAAAATAGACTGTTGTATAGATAAATGAAGTTGGAAACGAAAGACAATAAGAAAATCAACAAAACACAAACCTATTTGGCAAGAGACTGATGCTATTAAATCTCTAAGGGAAGAGGCAGGTCATGAGGGACATGTGTTTATTACCTTTTGTGTATTTCTTCCAAACAAATGGCTACACAATTTTTGCCCATTTTGGGAGGGAAGGAGGAAAGACAAGTTTGTGCCATGGTATCTGTCCCTGGGGCAACAGTGGGACCAACCTTGATGCACTGAGCTCTCATTGGCCTCTCTCACAGCCTCAGTCTGCTCAGTTTCCACCTCACAGCCCCCACCTCACAGCCTCCACCTCACAGCCTCCATCCCACAGCTTCCACCTCACAGCTCTCCCCACAGCCCATTTTTAACATTTCCTTCTCTTGCCTACACCAGGAGTCTAACACAACCACAAACACATGACCTACGGTACCATCTTCCAGGCAAAATGAGCCCCATCAATGTGTTGAGTGTTGAGTATAGTGGGGGGTAACCAATTGCTTTCTGAGCGAAAGGCCTATTCCCCAAGAGAGAATACAGACCTGACACTATAAACTCAATCTACAGTTTGCGGTGAGGAGATGCTGGGCCTGAGGAGGGCCTCAGTACCACTGCTGAGTGGCTCGGCCCAAGCTGCTGTGTTTACACCAAGCCCACCGACAGATGCTGGCCCACCACACTGACATACTGACATGCTTCTCCTCAATGGACAGCATGTGGGGCTGCTCAGAGTGCTCAGAGCAAGTAACAGTTGAGTCACCTAAACAGGACATTTGTATGCCCCCCCCCCCCGCCAAGGCTCAAGGGTCATCGTGGAAAAGGAGGGGCACAGATGTAGGATGTAAAAGCAGAGAATCGCTGTCTCCTGGACATGACCTGGCTGGAGCTCACAGCAGCTGTGGTTAACTCATGGCAGAGGGAATTTCTATCACATGCCAGGCTCTTCTTGGAAGAGGCCAAGGGCGGATTTGGCTGAAGGAAGTGGCTACTAGACCAGGACAGAATCAAAGCAAACGTGGGCTACGTTGCTTCAGGTGGTCAGCTGGGCACACAGCGTCTCCTCCAGCCCCAGAGGACGTGAGGCAGCACCTCACCTGCCGCTGAGTACGCTTCATAAAAACTGAATCATGGAAGCAGTAGCTATGCAGCTACCAGCCTTTCCTGGTGGCTGCTTTGCAGTTCTGGTCAGAACCTGATGCGTCTGGTTATTGGAATCAGTTGACTTTTCTCACTCTCGTTGTGGCGTTCCTGATTCCTTGTGTGATGAAAACAGTATTTTGCTGTATTGTGGACTTTCGGCAATTACTTTAGAAGGTTCTCTGTGCTGATTAAATGGTGGTGACCAGCCAGCATTGTCTTCTTGTCTGAGCTCAGCGTGGGGTCCTGGTCTACACTTGTGGCTACAGCCCTGAAGGCGGGTTTGTTCTGCCAGCTGCTATGGGGCCTCTCCACTGTTTGCGGTTTCATTTTTACCCCTCAGCTGTGTTCAATCCCACCTGAGGGATCCATGTGAGTACAGGCGTCTCCCGGGCCATAGGGGGCAGCAGGGGGGGCAGCAGGGAACAGCTGGGTCAGGAGGCCCTGATCTTGTTCTGCTCTCTGGGCCACAGTGTTGAAGAGGGTCTGCCCTGTTCTTTGCTGGGGTCCCCAGATCATAAAGGCTCCTGCCTGGAGGTCTCCTGTGGCTGGGGATAAAGGTCAAGGGATGCTGGGCCTTCGACCAGCACTTCCTACAGATGACAAAGACACAGGGCTTAATGGTACCCTGTCCCAGGGGATGGGCGGTGGGTGCCATGCTGAATCTGGTCAGCGCTGCATGAACAGCATGAGCCTGTACCTGCCTACAGCTCCTTTAATCTGTACCAAGTCATTTTCTTTTTACCCATAGAGTTACGTCTGAGTGAGATTATCAAACATCAAAGGTTCACTTTTGTTGCGTGAAACTTTTCCTGAGGAGACGCCACGGAAGTGTCTCCACCTACTAGGTATTGGATGACTGATCAAAGCAACATTTATACCAAGGTTCAACTTGATGAACCAATAAGTTTATTGGGGTTACTTACAGGAGTAACAGGAGTGTGGGTGAGGAGGTGACCTCAAAGCAGTCACATTAGAAAGTCTCATTCCATGTGGATGATGGCCACATAATGGAATCTCCGCTGTCGGATTAGCCTTCCTGGGCTTGTGAACATTGTCCTCCAGAGACTGCAAGACCCTGGGGGCTCGTGGGAGGGACTGCGCTGGACAGAATCACAGGTTCTTCCACAGCACTTCCTGCAGGACCCCAACAGTCAACAGGTACAAAATTGATGGTCTCAGAAAGATGCGACTGCTCTTTCAAAGGAAAATGCCGTGTACAATAACTTTTAATTTCTAGACTTTTTTAAACTTTATTTTGTGTGTGTGTGAGAGAGAGAGAGACAGACAGAAAGAGAGAGAGACAGAGAGAGAATGAGTGCACTGTGTGTCCCTGTGGAGGACCAAGGGGTAACTTCAGGTAACTTCAGGGCTAGAAGTCCAGGCCACCACCATTTCTACCTGTTATTTTTATGTGGAACTGAGATCCAAACTCAGGACCTTCTGCTTGCAAGGCAGAAGAGTCTTAACCACTGAGCCATCTCTCCAGCCCTCACAACAACTTCAAGCCAAAGTCCCTCATACCCACTCCTGGAGATTGTCCCGTGAGTGTGGGTTTGTATTTTTCCTGTGATCTCATTTTTATTAGGATGTGTTTCTCCTTGTGGGCATCCTGGATACTCCTTGATAATACGAATGTCCCGGAAAGCAGCTTAAGTTCTTCTGTTATGGTCCATATATGTTTCTGTATCTGAGTTTTGGTCAACTTCTCCCTGCAATGCTGTGACTGGACCAAGTGCTGAGTCTACATAGTTTCGTTTCTTCAACGGCACAGACACTTCATGAATCAGTAAGACAAATGAAACCACGAAGACATGTTAAACCTCTCCGTGCACTGAATTTGCAAGCAGCTTCTCTGAGTCAGATAACCATCTGCTAAAATCTTAGTCCTCAGTTTGCAAGGCCTAGAAGACTGTTTCTTTATTTTTGGATTCTATTCCCATGCAGAGGCTGCAGGCCTGATGCGCTTTATGTTCAACCCAAGTCTGCGAACTAGAGACAGTGAGGCTGCTGCCTGTGTCGGTAAATCAAACTTCTTTCAGAACACAGCTGTGTGCTTGATTGATACACTGCCTGTGGAGTTGGTGATCTACGATAAAGAACTGAGCAGTTGTGACGCAGGCTGTGGTGTGCACGTCCAAATTATTCCCCCTATGACTCTGAAGGAAAAAAGAACCAGCCAGTCTCTGCTGTGAACAGTCAGCAGAACAAGCCGAGTCCTGGTCCCCACATTGCATCTGCTGATTTCCACAGTCGCCAGTTTCAGGCTGCTTATACCACTGTCTGAGAGCTCAGGCAGGGTGTGTGTGTGTGTGTGTGTGTGTGTGTGTGTGTGTGTGTGTGTGTGTGTAGATGGAACCCAGGGCCTTGCAGGGGCTCTAGCACAGAGCCACCTCCCAGCCCCATAGCTCACTATTAAACAGCATTTCTAGCAACAACAGACAAACAAGGAGATTGATAATAGCAACAGGTACCGAAGTAGGTGATGTGTCTTTTTTAATGTTAATTATAACTTTGATATTCCCTTGTTTTAAAACTAATTGTAAATGTAATTCAATTTCAATACTGTCCTTGTCTACCAACCGACTTCCAGAGTTTGCGAAGCATCTGACTCCCCAGGTTTCCGGAGCAGCTTCTGTTCTCCATAGTGCATGTGTGTGACAACTCAGCTTCTCACTGTGCTGCCTCCTCCCCTGAAGGATCACTGTTCAGTGTCCACCCACATTTCAGAGCTGATGCACAGCTGACCCTGGGGTTTCCCTTGGTTCTGACATCCTTCACTCTCCCCTCTTGAATGTCTGGCTTTTTCATGTGTATCTGGCTGTGGAATCCATGGCAACCAGGCTGCTTGCGCACTCCTTATCCATTTCTCACCAGAAGTTAGTAGTCTGCCGTTATCCTACAGTTTCATTCACTGACACTGCAGAGCGAGGCTGTGGGCGCTTCCTGATCTGGTTCGAGGCTGTTGTACACACTGCAGAAGGATCTCAAGCTTCCGACAAGGCAGCACAGCAGCTCAGGTTTGAAGCCTTCTGGGAAGCAGCTGCAGGTCAAGTTCAAACAGGCATCAGCCAGACCCCAGGCAGGGGAGAAGGCCGAGGGCAGCTCTGTTGCTTGGAGAAGAGTTTGCTCACCATCTGTGAGCTGAGCTCATCAGTGGATGGACCCAGGGGTGGGGGGCCATGCTGGGTTAGGAGGGCAGCCAGAAGCAGCAGCATTAGTCAGCCCTGGGGACTAAGGGAGGGAAATGACCAGAGCCCTGGGGCAGAGCACCGGGCAGAGAGGGCCACTGTGTCACAGCACACATGACCTCCTTGAGCAAACCACGGCCTCCAGCCACCTGCCTGCGCAGAATGCGGGTGCAGAAAAGCAGATGGACCATGTGCCCCCTCCTGCTGGCCCTAGTCCTGCTCCTCATTGTCCTGTCCAACCAGAAGCCAAGTGTGTGGCGCTGATAACCAAACTCTGGGAGCGGAGCACTCCAGCCTACTTTCCAGAGCTCATCTCCCCCCAGCCCCATGCTTCTTACGTAGTCAAGACAACACCGCACAGCTTCAGTATCTTGTGAGAAGCTGAATCATTCATAATCTTTTTTTAACTTGTGTAACTTCATTTTTACTAATTGCCTTTCTAAATATTCAATTTACAAGCCTTTTGACAATAGGATAAAGGGCTGTGAGCCAGCACCACGTGACAGACATTCACACACCAAGTATCCTCTCGAATCTCCTTCTAGCTCTAAAGTTTTGCCGTTTCCTCCGTGATGTGTGGGCAGGAGATGGCAGAACTCTCGCCACCCAATGCCTTCTTTCCTCAAAGATGATGGCTGCAACCTGACCCCACAACAGCTTTACACCAGCTGGACATGGTCACCTGCTGCTCGGTGGGCACCAGAACCGCCGTCAGCTATGTCCTATCATGGGTCATGTGGGGGGCACCCACGTGGAGTCCAATAGGGTTGTGGGTCAGCTGATGACCCAGGCCCGACATCCCAGAGGCACCAACAGAGCACATTTCTGTGCATCACCATGTGCTTTCTGGGCAGAGTAATAGTTCAGGATTGTAAGAACGTAAGCAGACAGAAGCAGGACAGCAGGAGCTCAAGCAGTGAAGTTTACTTATCCACCCAGGGCCCAAGAGGACTCCTCTCTCTCTCTCTCTCTCTCTCTCTCTCTCTCTCTCTCTCTCTCTCACACACACACACACACACACACACACACACACACACACACACCACACATACACTAAAGAAAGAAAGAAAGTTAAAAAACAAACTTTAACAGGCAGGGGTGTGTGTGTGTGTGTGTGTGTGTGTGTGTGTGTGTCAGAGGGCACTGTGTGTCCCTGTGGAGAACCAAGGGTGACTTTGGGAATCATGCTAGATAGCTTCTACCTCCTTTTTGCTTGGCTCTGGGATTTCCCAGGCTCTGCCCACCAGGACTAGAATTGCAGGCCACCACTATTTCCACCTGTTGTTTTAAGTGGGACCTGGAATCTGAACTCAGGACCTTCTGCTTTCCAGGCAGTCTTAACCCCTGAGTCATCATCTCTCCAGGCCAAGTTTTGGGTTTTATACTCTTTAGGAGCAAGGTAGGAAGAGAGCATTCAGCAATACCGATGGGTCACAGGTTCCAGAGTCTCACGGTTAAAGTGCTGGTTAAAGCTAGATGGTTCCAGGCCAGGAAGAAGACAGTAAGGCAGGGCAGAAGTGGGGAGTGGAGCCAAATGGACAGTCCTGGTGAAGGCACCACACAGCCCCTTCCACAATGGCAGAGAGAGGGTGGAGGGGTGGACAAACAAACAGTCAGGACTTTCCTTAACTTTTAAACCAAAAAGGAATCTCTGTTTACCTTTCAGAGACTAAAAAGCAATTGAGGGGTTTGGGGGTACATGACCTTGTTACTTTTTTTTCTTTATTTTTACAAGTTTTGGAATCTATATGAGCATGCCTGCCCACCCCCTTCCTAAAGTACATAGGTTTTTTTATTTGCTTGCTTTTTGAGATAGAATCTCCCTCTGTTTGCCAAGGTTAACCTCCAGCTCAAACTCACTATATATCCACTATGTGTCTCGAATTCCTGATTCTTGCCTCCGCCTCTCACGTGACCTTCACCCCTACATCTGATTTTAGGCAGTGCTGGGACTTGAACTCAGGACTGAGCTGCCTCTAGGTCTTTTATGTGACCTTTGATCTCAACCCTTCTCATTTCCTTCATGCGTGACTCAATCTGCTTTTTAGAACAATTCTAAGAATTAAAGCAAGGCCTTCATATCTACTTCATTAAAAGTTGAGAAGAAAAGACGAGACCTCTCAATCTACCACAGGGTCCAAACCTTTGCCCTAGAGCCTGAAACATTCAAGTGCTGGATGGAAAGCCAAGCAAGGCATTACTTCTGTGGGGGAAGAGACAGTGAGAACACATGGCAAGACGCTGCCGCATGTACAGCCTGCATGTTTTAGCCTAAAATAATCACAGCCAACTCTCTGGATGTGAAAACACACATTTCATTAGCCACAAAGGGTGTCAGTGCATTAAAATGTCTACATACGGTGAGCATAATTCCAGCTTCCCGACCTGTACAAACTTCCTGGGTGCATTCACAGATTCACATCTACATGCCTAGCTTGCCTCTGAAGTATTAGTTCTTATCCATCAGATACCAGGCACTACCGCTCCTGGAACTCAGAGCTGAACCTGCAGGCTGCCCGTAGGGAACTGAGCAGCAGCAACGCAAATGCCCACTGGAGAGATGGGACTGGCCCAGGCCCATGGAGGGAGGAGAAGGACAGCAAGACAGGGCCCTTGGTTATCTCTTCAGTATGGTGACAGCAGTGATCTGGAGACCTCACACAGATAATTCACCCTCTGCACCGGCTTCCCTGTGTGTAATGAGAATGGAGATTATCCTAATGCTACCTCAAAAGATGGTGGGAAGACTGAGTCACTATGTGTTAAGTACCCAGCACTCAGCAAGCAGTCCTCTACATAACAAGGGACAGAGCAAGCTAGACTGTAGTCCAACAACACAGCAGACTGCAGAGCATCCTTCTGCAGCTGCTCACAGTCTGACCCCTATGGAAACCCGAGGATCTAGAACAGGGTCCCAGTTCCAAAAGCAGGTGACAGAAAGAAGCCAACTTTGGCTCTGTTTTATCTTTTAATACTGAGTGGGACAAAAGAAAGGAGGGAGAACTGTTTGCAGGCACAGAGGCTTCGGCTGTTTCCATATTCCCAGCTTTCTTCATATTCCCATGGAAACCATGACATACATGGTTGGCCCAGAAAGCTGGTCACCAATGAAGATGTGACTCATTTGTTGAGGTAATGATGTCTCTAAGTTGGTCCTGTCCCGAAAGACACTCCTTTTGGATATCCGATACTTAAGGTGATACTTAAGGTTCATTTATTTCCTACAGTAGCTGTGCTATGCCCCCCTGGGAGCGAGGCCCAGGGCCTGACTGTGACTTTGAGTGGTGTCTGTCTCCACTTCTGGTACTGATATGTTGGAGCCCACTGCTTTACTTGAACTTAGCATAAACATATTTGGCAGACCTGTAAAATCACCTTCCTCTAAAAAAAAATGCTTACCCAGCCCAGGCCAAAAAAGCATGCATGTCAACATAAGGTCTTAAGATTTTTTTTTTATTCAATTGTAAGTGTGTGTGTGTGTGTGTGTGTGTGTGTGTGTGTGTGTGTGTAGAACCACAGGCGAATTCGGGAACCCCATGGACGCCTCCACCTCCTCCTTGTTTACTCTGCTCGGGGTTCACAGGCTCCGCCCTACCAGGGCCAGAAGCTCAGGCCGCCCTCGCTTCTGCCCAGCGTCTATAGGTGGGGTCTAGGATTAGAACTTGGGACTTTCTGCCTGCAAGGCAGAGGCTTAACCCCTGAGCCACCTCTCCAGCCCCAGGTCTTCAGATTTTAAGATCAAAGAGGTTCTAACCACATTGTTCTGCCAACAGTCAAAGCCTGCCTTGAAATCCTTCACAGGTAATCTCTGAAAGGCTCACAAAGGTAGCTCTGTGCACAGCTTGGACTTTGTGTTTGAACCCAGCACTGGATTTGTGAACAAAGGTTTACTGGGAGTAAATCAGGGTTTCCGCCCCTGCCTATAAAGCAAGAGGAATCCTCACCTTTCTATACCCTGGGGTTGTATGTTCCTCTATGTGTAACATCTTGACAGCCCCTTTGTAGGTCAGCTTAGTACCTTGTCCCACCAGACACAGCAACTGATCCCACAGTCTCCCTTTGAAATGAGGCAGTTTTGGGGATAGAGAAGCAAGGCACTGGTCAGGATGTAAGCAAGGACAAAGGGACTTCCCACCATGGTTTCCCTTCCCCATACTTCCCTTTCCTCTAGCAGTTTCCCTTCCCCCCAACTCTGACATTTGAATCTTGCATTCATCTCCAACAGGGAAATGAAGACGTTGATGACAAACAGACTTTACAGAAGCTGCTGTCAAGACCATAATGGTTTCTAATCCAGCCAATGAGAAGGGAATGTGAAGCACCATCACTTATCTCTGGCAGACTAAGTCATTAAGAAAGACAGAAAGCACAGAGACCAGAAGCTGTTGTCAAGGGCATAGTGGTTTCTAATCCAGCCAATGAGAAAGGACTGTGAAGCAGCGTCACTTATTTCCAGAAGACTAAGTCACTAAGAAGGACAGAAAGAACACACTCTCAATCAGGAGATGCTGTATAAAATATACACAGAAACATGCGCGGCCACTGAGAAGTCACAAACATCTGTGGGATCATGTAGCAAAGGGTGGATGGAAAAGACATTCTAAGATCTAAAATAACAACAAAATCCCCTGAACATTAATGAGATGACACTATGAATCTAAATAACTTGTCAATAAAGACCCTTCAGCAATGTAATCCAGAAACTTTTCATAAATATTTTTATGCTTGCATTTTGTAATTACCTTTAAAAAAAATCAATTTAGGGCTGGAAAGATGACTCGAGATAAGTCTCTGCCTCACAAGCAGAAGGACCTGAGTTTGGATCCCAGACTTCACGAGGCAGGAATGGCAGGGCCTGAACTTCCTGCCCTGGAAGGCAGAGCGTGGGAAATCCCAGAGCAAAGCAAGGTAGAGCAATCCAGAATGATTTTTATTGTCACCCTTGGGCCTCCACAGTTGTACATAGCTTCCTCTTCTACACAAAGTTACACATACACACATATATGCAAGAGAAAAAAAAAGAATTCTAATTAAAAAGATTTTCAGACCACAGCACCAAAGGTTCTCTCAAAACAGCGCCATCAGCTGACCAGTGAGTGTTGCAACACACGAGCCTGCAGGGAGCGCCTTCCAAACTGACTTTCATGTGAAAGAAGGTTGTAGGTTCACTTGTTTTCTGTATAGCTCTTAATTGTTGCACTGCTGGTGGTTTATAAAACTTTTTTCCCAGATAAATTGTCCAGGCACATCTGTCATAGGGTTGGGGTTAGTTAGGGTTAGATACATACCAATGTATTTATTGAAAATATGCACTGTAGTTTTGACTCTGTTCTGCTCCACTTGTCTCTATTACTATCCTAACATCCATACCACACTGTCTTCATGCAGCTGAAAAGAAAGTCTTAAAGGAGCAGGGGAGATGGGTCATGTAAAGTGCTTGCCATGCAGTGTGAAGACCTGAGTTGGGTCACCAGCACCTTGGAAAAGCTAGACATGGAAGACAATGCTGTAACCCCATCTGGAGGATCCCCAGAGCTGGGTGGCATCCCAGCCTAAATCAGCTCCAGGTTCAGTGGGAGACTGTCTCAGAGAAATAAGAGTGATAGAGGAAGACTCCTCAGCTTCCAACTCTACACACCATCACATACACTTTTAAAAAATATACAAATGAAGTACTTAGAACCTCCATATTTATTCTCATCTTTATTTTCTTTCTTGCATTAACTTTTTATGTGTAGATTGAATTAACCATGAATTCATGTGTTTTCTTCATCCATTGCCTACCCCTACTCTGTATCCCTTCTTAGAACCCTTTCTGTTTTCTCTCCTCTCCCAAGTCTTCCTGTATGTGCAATTGGATCAGGCTACCTCTAGGACACCTAAACTAGTTAGTGCTCGAGTACCTATCAGGGTGTAAATGGTCCACCAGTGGACAGACTGTAGACTATTGAGGCTCCTCCTATCTTTTGTGTAGCATCAAACCCATCCAGTCCTCAGGGTAGCATCACATCTGATGGAATCCTCTCTGCTCCATGGCAAAGTGTTGTTAGGCAGCTGTTATAGAGGTCCAGTGGAAATAGACAGTGTCGTAATTGAGTCCTTGGGCACCACTGACTTGAATAGCACCTACTGTCTGACTTTATCTCTCCTCATCTGCCGGCTGTTACATCCTTACCACCTCCATCTTTATTTTCAAAACTGTTCTATCCTCTGTCCTTTGTGCTTCCATATAAATTTAAGAGCAAGCTGATCAATTTCCCAATTAAGCTACATAAATTCAGATTGTAATTGTTTCACACATTTGTATAATATTTTATATTTATATAATTTATACATATAAATTGAGAGAGAATTAATTCATGCATTAATACTAGGTCTTCTGTTCCATGAATATGGCTTATCATTCCCTTTATTCAGAATTCTTTTATTTCCCTCAGGGCTGTTTTGTAGTATTTAAAATGAGTACATTATCTGTCATTTATTCTGGACATGTTTTATATTTTAGTGGTATTGCAAATAATTGATGATATTGAAACCAAAATTGGAAATTTCAATATTTTATTACTAGTACATAGAAATAAAATTGATAGCTATTACTCAATTTGTCACCTGACACATTCTTTTTCTTTGTTGTGGATTCCATAACATACTCTGCCTTAGGAAACTGAGAGATCTAGCCATTAGCCAAAATCAGTCTGTCTACCTGCTTCTGCAGTTTTTTTTTTAGCTAAGCATGGGTTTTATGCTTTTTCAATGCATAGTTATTCATTGAACTGGTTATTAGCTATCTACATGATATCCTTGATCTTTTTTCTTAAAGCATACAACATAAATGTTTGAAATATGGTTGTTTACAGGAAAAGTTTGCAATTCTTCTACATTGTAGTCTATCACTTTATCTGTGAATAATGACAGTTTTGTCTCTTTCTGATTGGCATACATGCCTCTTCTTCTTGCTTTTGTAGCATATACAATCTTCACTATTATATTGACCCAAAGTGAAGAAAGCAGTCATTCTTAATCCTGATTTCATAGGGAATGTGCTTATCTCTTAGCTGTTAAGTTTGGGATTGGTAAGGTTTTCTCCTACATGGATTGAGAAAATTTCCTACTGTACCTAACTGGCTAAGAACTTCCATCTTGAATGTGTGTTGGATTTTGTCAAGTTGTCTTTTCATAAGTTAAATGGATGGTTTTGCTTGATTTTGTTTAATATGGGAAGTTACGTTGATTTATTTTATTTTATTGTGTGTGTGTGTGTGAGTGAGTGTGTGTGTGTGTGTGTGTGTGTGTGTGTGTATCAGAGAGCATTGTGTGTCCCTGTGGAGGACTAAGGATAACTTTCGGAATCATCCTGGATTGCTTCTACCTCCTTCTTTCTTCCCTCTGGGATTTCCTAGGCACCACCCATCAGGAGCAGAAGTGTGGTCTGCCACTGTTTCCACCTGGTGTTTTTTTATGGGGGACCTGGGAACTGAACTCAGGACATTCTGCTTTCGAGATATAGTCTTAGCCCCTGAGCCATCTCTCCAGCCCTGAACTTTTTTTTTTTTTGACAGGATCTCATGCAACCCAGATCAGACAACCCAGAATAGACTTCATCTTGATATAGAGATGAGGATAACTTTGAATACCTGGTTCTCTTGCCTCTACATCCCCAGTGCTGGTATTATAGGCATGAGCCACCACAGTCAGTTGTGATTAATTTTTTATGCCCAAGGCAAGCTCACACTCCTTGTCTACTCTATTTAAATGTACTGCATAGCGCCTGTTACGTTTCAAATGTGAGCTGCCCCCACAGGTTCATGTGCTTGCAGTCTCGGTTGATGTTAATGTTTGGAAAGATAATGGCACATTTAAGAGTGGAGCCTGTTAAAGGAAGAGACATCACAGGGGTGGGCTTTGAATTTGGATAGCCCCACTCTGTTTCCACGAGTAGTCTAGCAATTTGCTGTTCGCTTTCTCAGCCTCCATGATATCTTCAGTGACCTAAGCCTCCTCCAGTTTCGGCCGCCTGTTATGTCTTTCCCACCTTAAGGGACTGTATCCTCCCTCTGCAGCCATAAGCCACATCAATCTCCCTTTCTCCCTAATGCTAGTTGCATGAGTGTTGTCTCACAGCAACAGAAAGAGTAGCTGCCATAGCACCTTCTCTGTATTATTGAGACTGATTTATGAAAACTATTTTCTCATTGGGTCTCTCTACATAGCCCAGAATTACTCTGAACTTGTTGCATAGCCCAGAGTAGCCTCAAACTTGCAATCCCCCTGCCCCATACTTTACATTGCAAGATTCTAGGCATGTGCCACTATTCCCAGCTGATTTATAAACTTCAGTAATAGTTTTTGAATTTATGTTGATGAGGGACATTGGTCTTTTTCTTCCTGTGGTGACTTTTATTTGTGTAATAATAATGACATCATCATACTGTGAGCTGGGACATATTCCTCTTCAGTTTGTATTGATACCATGTCTTCCTTAAATGCTTTGTCGATGTCACGGATTGAGTGTGAGTTGTTCCCCACAGGCTCATGTGATTGCATTCCTAGTTGTTTGGGAAGGTCATGTACCTTTAGGAGGTGGAGCCTTGCTGGAGGAAGGCACATCATAGGGGTGGGCCTTAAGGTTGTTTAGCCCCTCCCTGCTTCTGCTGCTAGTCTGCTCTTGTAATTTACTTAGGCCGCCTCCAGCTTCTGCCACCTGCCATGCTTTTTCTGCTATAATGGACTTTATCTCCCCTATAGAACTATAAGTCAAATAAATATCCTTTCCTACCTTTAAGTTACTAGAGTTTGAGTGCTGTCTCACAACAGTAGAAAGAATAACTGAGCTTACTCTGTGGGAAAGAATTTTAATAACAAATTCAAACCACTTGTTAGCGATGAGGTTATTTTTGTTGACTCCATTTTCTTGGCTGACCTTCAGTATTTTGTATTTTTCAAGAATCATCCCCATTTATTTAAGTGGTCTCATCTGTAGGGACAGAGTTTTCATGTTATTTTACTCTACATTTAATCTCTGCACAGTTCACAACATCCTCCTCTCAGACGTTGCTGCTTTCTCTTTTTTCTGTTTTCTCACTGGACATTTATCAGCTTTTAATGACCATCTTAAAGAATCGTATGTTGTTAATTTTCTCTATTGTTTCTCTGATTCCCACACTGCTATTTTTTAAGCGAGAAAGAGATTTATTAAGCTTACTGGTTCCAGAAGGAAGGTACAGTCTCTCAAAGCAGAGGCAGCATGGCTGGCTGGCCAAAGGTGGAGGCTAAGTCACTGCAGACATCTTGGAAGCTGAGAGCTGCAGACTGCCTGCTGCAAAGGCAGACTTCTCCTGAAGGTAGGGTGGGACTAATCCACCTCCCACACTGCTAATTTAGATTGATTTTTTATATAATTTTTTTTGTGTGTCTATGCTTTGTCAGAGGGCACATGTGTCCCTGTGGATGACCAAGGGTATCTTCAGGAATCATCCTCAATTGCTTCTACATCCTTCTTACTTCACTCTGGAATTTCCCAAGCTCTACCCACCAGGGCTGGAAGTGCAGGCCACTGTTTCTGACTGGCATTTTTATGTGAAACCTGGGATCTGAACTCAGGATCTTCTGCTTAGGAGACAGAGTCCTAACCCTGAGCCATCTCTCGAGTCCTACATTAATTTTTTATTAATTCCTTAATTCTGTTCACCTTAGACTTAGCATTTCATTTTCTAATTTCTTTTTTAAAATTTTGTGTGTGAGAGGGTGTAAGTATGGATATGAGAGTGTGTGTATGTGTTTGTGTGTGTGTGTGTGTGTGTGTGTGTGTGTGTGTGTGTACAATAGAGCCCAACAGTGGCTTTGGCAATCATCTCAGATTGCTCTACCTCCTTATTGCTTTGCTCTGAGATTCCCAGGCTCTTCCTTCCAAGGCCGGAAGTGCAGGCCACTGCCATTTTCTCTTGGCAATTTTATGTGGGATCTGGGGATCTGAACTCAGGTCCTTTTGCTTTCAAGGCAGTCTTCACCCCTGAAACATTTCTCTGGCCCCCTTTTCTAATTTCTTAAAGTAGAATCTCAGTCCAGTAACTTGAGCTCTCTCTTCATTTCTAGTGTAGGTAATACTTCAACTCCCAAGTGAAATACTGTGATATGGTGAATGTTGCTTCATTCATCTCAGAACATTTTGGTATACATATAATTCATTATTTATCATATTTTTATACTAATGAGATGAGTGTGTTAGGCTTTCTTTTCATTTTTACTCTTTGCCAATTCTAAGTATTAATGTAATGAATTTAAGTCATTTTTCTCTCTTATCTAATTCTATTCCCTTCCTTCTCCCATTAAAAATCTTTTTCCAAACCAGTCTCTCTCCTACTTTCATGTCTTTGTGAGTGTGGTCCACTGATTTTCATCAGGGCTGTCTGCATTAGTAGTTGCTATGTTGAAAACTTTTTAAAATCCTAGGGCTGGAAAGATGGCTCAGATGTTAAAACCTTTGCCTCACAAGCAAAAGGTCCTGAGTTCAGATCCCAAATCCCACATAAATGGCAGAGACCTGCACGTTCAGCTCTGGAAGACAGAGCCTGGGAAATTCAAGAGTGAAGCACAAAGGAGGTTGAAACAATCCAGGAGGATTCTTGAAGTCACCCTTGGGTCTCCACAGGAACACTCCAATGTACATATCTTCACACACACACACACACACACACACACACAACTAAGAAAAATACCCAACAAAATAGGAATGAGTAGGTATTTTTCTAGCCATGTGTATAAGAAGAGCTTTTAATTTTTTAAAGTATGTGCACACACCCTAACAATTTTTCAGTATAGAATATAAAATATCACTCTTGCTGAAGAGTCAAGTCTATATTGTTAAACAATATTATGAAAACTCTCTGTGGCAGGAGTGTGACTTGTTCTACCATGAGGACACAAGAGTTTTGTTCTGAGTTTTAAGCATGTGATGCATCCAAAGTCCCTGAGCTCCTGGGTCCCCTGCAGAAAGCAAACTCAGACACTTCATGTCACGCATCTTCGCTTCTTAAGCACCCACAGGACACCTCACAGCATCACACATTGTAAACAAGACGAGGCCACGGAATCCCAGCTGAGCTCTTGTTTTATTTCCTTTCTCTCTCTGGAAGGAATCCGGCCGGGCCTTTCCCAGGTCACCTGAAAGGACTGAGTCTAAGGCAGCTGCAGTGTGGTGGCGCCACCTGCTGGCGAGTGACCACATTAGCATCCTCACCAGGACCCTATCCTGGGACTGGAAACTTACTCTAGGAAGATCAACCTGTTTAGGACAGTTTGATAATTTAAAATGATTAGCATATTGACATGCAATTGCAAATTTACTATTAAAACACGATTCAAGAAGAAAAATAATGAACAGTGTCTATTCGCTTTTGTATCTGTACTTGGATAAAATACTTAGGTATGCATAGGAATGTCACAGTGCAAGGTGCTGCTAGCCCTGGCACAAAATATCAAAATTATTTTGTGAAGATTGGTGGTTGTATTAAAACTTTTATGTCATCATACCAAAAAAAAGGTTAGTATCACTTAGTGTAGCAATAGCCGTTCTGAATGCAGCACACTGGCAGGTTCACAGCAGCACCCTCATTAGCAGCCCCTTCTCCACTGTTCTGTCCTGATCCTTCCCTTTCCATGCCCAAATCTCTTTTACACCCAATGCTCACTTCCCTGGGCTGCAACTTGACCCCCATCTCCTCCCCCTCTTCATTGTTTAATGGATTTTGGTGTATCAGGTAAGAAGTATTTTGTGTTTGGTCCTTATCCTGCCTATAAAAACTAACTCTTAGTTTTATTTCCTTTCCATAAACCTTTAGAACATTTTGAAATTATTCTTTGCTTTTTGTTTCTGACACAGTACTTATATAATTGTTTATAGACTTTCATTTTTCCTGCTTAGTGCCTTTAAGTTGTATAAAGCTTGTCCATGCAGTCTAAAGTCTTCCTTTACCTCAGACAACTATCTACTTTCTGTTTTAGCTTCTGTGTTCTTTCTGATCTTTGTTCCCTCCATCACACGGCAACTGGAAGGGAGCAGAATAAAGCTTTTTCACGATGTTTTCTCAGTATTATGTGCCTCAGACTGGGTAGAAGTCTAGCAGTTGTTCGACAATGCCTGTCTGTAAATTGGGAGGCTGAGCACCCAGGCTCTGCTCAACCCACGAGGCTGAATGTCTCAGGTATTACAACCTGGGCTGGGAGCCTGGAGGATTCACGGAGAAGCCAGGAAAGGATTCCCATCCATGAGGGAAGGCCGAAGAATGGGTCAGTTTCACCAGCAGCATCAAGGTAAATGAACCCACCAGCAAGAAGCAAAGGAAGTGGATGAACTTGATGGCTGACTTGCAGGCAAAAGACTTCTCAGTCTCCCAGTGGGCTGCCACTGGAAAGTAGGGACCACAGTTAGGGTGAGACTTCCTACTTCAGTAAAATAGGCCAAGGAAATCCAACACAGCCATGCCCAATGGCTTGTCTGTCAGCCAACTCCAGATCCAGTCAAGTTGCCAATCAAGATGAAACATCACTGACTCCATTTTCTGCTTATTTGCACATTTGTGTTCATTGCTGCTTTATCTACAATAGCTAGGAACCAAATTCAGCCTATACATCCATAAGTTGAAATAAAAGAAGAAAAATGAAAATGTGCTTATATATATGCAATGAAATTTTATTTAAAGAAAAAAATGAAATTCATAGGAAAATGGAAGTAACTGGAAAAAAAATATTATGTGAAAAATACCAATCCATTCCCCCCTCTCCATCTCCCTCCCTCTCTCCTTCTCTCTATATATATCCGAGGTTTAATTTTCTAGGTATTTAATGTGTTTTTAACGTGGAATGTAAATGTCAGGAAGCCATAAAAGCAGGGAGGGAAAGAGGTCTTAATGGGGCAGAAGATAGAACAGATCTGATACGAATATTTTGGTCAGGGAGAGCACTGAGTGTTAAAATTTTAAAGAGAGAGGGGGGTGGGTGATGTAACCAAAACTAAGGATGTATGAAAAAGTCTTGTGGGAGCCCACTGCTTTTCTCTTCTTAGTGTCTTCAATTCCTCCTCTGTTGCTGTGCATCATAGAGGCAGGTCAGAGGTTCTACCGCCTCTTCAGGGACACTTGACCACCTATTATCTTTGCTCCCTTAGTTGAAGATCTTCCTGGTTTTCATGGTGACTTTTCAATTGAAACTTGGGTGTTGGGGGGAATGTGCTCTGACACCCTGATCTTGAAACTTCCTCTTTCTGCTGACGTTCCTTCTCCGCTCTGGTTTCCATAGAGGAAGAGTGTGCACTGTCTCATCATGACCAGGAGGTGGGGGTAGAAGTCCACAGTCTCCTGACAGCTTCTGGGGACCCTTGAGTATTGGGGAATGCAGATGGGATTTGTGGCTTCTGTAAAGCTTCATCTTTGGGTGACAGTGGTTGGAACCTTTTTTATTGGCCTTGAAGTGGCTGCTGTTGATTTATAGATAGATGGTGGCCTGTTCGTTCCTGGCATAGTGGAATCTGCAGCTTTCTGCTCAACCTTCACTACATCTTCCCTGCTCGGCTGGAAGAAGGGGGGACATGATATTCCATACAGGCTGCCGCTGATGGAGGCTCCACTCTCTCCACTTAGTCTTACCAGGTTGGATCTACTGTTTTATCTGTTCAGTTTGCCATGTGTGACTGGAGAGAAATAGTTATCCTGGCAAGTTCTGTCTTCCTAGCATGCATCTTTCATAGAGCCCTCAGAGACCTATGCTACAGAGACCAAGCACTGTTATTTGCACCAGTTGACATTACAGGTTACTGTCTTCTCCTTCATCAATAAACTCAAGATAGATGGAGAAATGGAAAATTCAGGTAATTCATCACTGCATTGCGTCCCTGGCCTGTGAGCCATCTTTCCTATTCTATCAAGGTATTTTCCCACTTTTTATTATTTTAATGCTAATATATGAATATAGGTGAATTCATGATTTTTTATACCTTAATACCAAAAATCCATCCCCCCTCCTTTTCCCCTTATAACCCTTCCTCTCACTTGCCAGACTCCCTCCTCTTTTCAAGTCCCCTCACATGTGTGGCTCAATGAGTTTCATCAGCTTTGCCTTTGATGACAAATGCCTGAGGACTTGCTGGAGCATGAATCATAAACCATTGCAGAAAACATCTTCCATTTCCTCCCCATCAGATTAGCCCTCATCAGTCTCTCAGAGAGGTATAGGAGATCTTCCCTTTTCACTGCAAAATGTTTTCTATCAAGGTGTTTTATGATAGTTGTAGATATAATAGCTGGTGTTGTCATTTTGTAGTTAGTTAGATATATACTTGTCAACTTGACAATTGAAGGCTGAGCTCTGAGCACATTTATAAAGAGTTAGTAGTCAAGGCGAAGTCTGAGAAAGCCTGCAGGAGACTATCTGATGTGGGGAGACCCTGCCTGTGGTGGGGGGGACCATTCCCTGGGCAGGTGGATAAGATGGAAAGAGCTGGTTCTGTAGTTCGGCATCTTCGGCGTACTTTGACAGTCGTGCTGTCTGACAAGTGTGGTTTGCCCTCTCTCAGCAATCCTCCTAGATATATATGGGATAGCCAGTTCTCTCGGCTCTTTGTGTTGTTATGGGCTCTCCTGCCAAGCTGGACTAAGAGTTGTAACTGAGAATTGTTAAGAAAGAATAAAAGCCCCTTGTTGTCTTGAGCTCTTTGGTCATGAACTTATTGGCAATGTGCAGGCAGGCCGCAACAATTGTAATTAACAGAAACAAGAAATGGACATCTACACTCACAGAAGCATAAATCTTCAGCCTATAACATTTTTCCTAAACAAATATGAATGAAATTCTTGTCTTTATATAATCATCGCCTAGCTTTTTAAACTGTATCTAAAAAATATTCTAACCTGAACTTATTATGTTCAATAATGCAGTATTTGCTAAAAAATTAGTTGTTATATGTGAAAGTGTTGTCAGTTGACTCTGATCTACTGCCAGGTAGCATGTGACTCTCAGGCATTCCTGCAACTAACAGGGATTTTATTCTGATTAGTTTCCAAAAATATTATGTTGTTTATTACCCTTTCAATGTGTTTCAGTGTTTAAAATACATACGACCTTTTTATCATAGAATTTGAATACGGGATTTTTTTCTTTAAATTTCTAAAATGTGGAGAACTTAACAGCTGGGTTTATACAAGTAGGAAAACAATTGTCTTGCTTAGAGCTGGAGAGATGACTCAGGGGTGAGGTGCAGCCCCCATGATAGAAGGAGGGAACTGACTTCTAAGAGTTGTACTGATCACCCATGCACTGTGGCGTGTGTGTGTACACCTTCTCTCTCTCTCTCTCTCTCTCTCTCTCTCTCTCTCTCACACACACACACACACACACACACACACACACACACAAATACATAAATAGATAAGTAGGTATTTTTAAATGTCCTGTTTGGGGTCAGTTCTGAGAGAAAGAAACTGTAATCGTTAAGTTTTTTTACTGGTGAAAAAAATTGATGAGACATACAATTTTTGGAAAAGAGAAGAAGTAAATTGAATGTTTATTTTTTAATTTATTTCTATTCTTTTAGTGTCTTATACATGAATACAATGAATCTATGCTGTTTTCACCCCCTCATTACCCAATGTCTTCCCCTCCTTTTCCTATTGCAAACCTCCTTTCCAACCAGTCTCTCTTACTTTCTTTTCTGCGTGTATGGCCCTCTGGGTTACATCTGGATCGCCTGTATTGGCATGTGCCTGTGGATATTAGTGGATACCACTAAGGAAAATAGAACCGCCTCATTCAGAGTTACCCCACCATAGTTTCTCAGGGACATGTGGAGCTCTTGAGATCTTCCTCCTCCATAGTGAAATGCTGATAGGCCAAATCCAGTGCGATCTTGTGGAGTGCACACAGCTGCAGCGAGTTCATGGATGCAACAGCCTTGCTGTGTCCGGAAAACACTGTGTAGCAGCATCTCTCCCCACTCTCACATTCCTAACATGCTCCCTGTCTCCTGAGCCTTGGCAGGGGAGGGGATGGCACAAATGTTCTGTTTAGGGACAAGCAGTCCGTAGTCAATTATTCTCTGCACTTTGGTAAGTTGCGATTGCTTGTATTAAACACCTTCCATTGCTAAAGGAGGCTTCCAGGTTGAGCACTGAGTGCTGCTCTGATCTGTGGACATAATAATAAGTGCTCAAAGGGCAGTTGGATATCACGTGCATATGCCTAAACCTTAGTAGTCTGTTCCCCACTGGGGTCTGTGACCTCCCTTCCACGGGTTCTCGGCCTGGTTTACAGTACAAGGCACCCGTCCCTGCTGAGAGTGGGCTCTAGAGCCGATCAGAAGGCAGTCATGCCACTATTGTACCCACGGCCACCTCTTGCCAAGGTGGTTGCTACTGTTTCTTGCAGTTTTCACAGTTGGATTGGACTGTTGACTGCTTTCCTCCCTAAACGGAATCTTTAAAAAGAAGGGTAACTACCCAAACACACACATTCCTTTGTTCACTCAATTGCAAATTGTCTGAAGCCTATGATGGGTCAAACGCTGAGCAAAGCACTCAGAACAGCAGCCATCCTGCCCTCTTGAAGCATAACGCCACACTGGGAAAAACAGGCATGTCAGCAGGCCCCCACCAGCACCCCAGGAAGAGAGGAAGCAGGGGGCAGAGTCATGCTAACAATGAAGCTCAGAGGATCCGAAGAAGGTTTTTCTGTAGTTTTATGTAATCTTCCCTGTTTTCCACATTTTCACTGCTCACCTGATCTCATCAGTCGACCATTTCCTCTCCTATGGTGTGAATGATTGAGTTTGATGGAGATGAGCTGTTCCATGGATCCAAAGAAGGACACTGTGTGGAGGATCCCTGCGTTTAGTGAATTTACAGGTTTTGACCCTCAGTGGTCTGCAAAACATAGCTGTAGCAAAGCAAGTCTTGGACATCCTGATTAAAGACTGCAGTTCTACCTGGGCTCCAGGCAGTTCGCGCCCATCATCCTGCTGCTCTTCCTGAGCCTGCCGCTTCACCCCCAGCCTCACTTCCTCCCGCCCAGCTTTACCACTCAATAAAAATGCTCCTTTGCAAGAAGTCACCAGATCTCCTCAAGGTACCAGTTGAACTCATGCTTTCTTACAAATCTCATATGTCCGTGTAAAACAAAGATCTTTCCAAGAGGCCTCCACAGACATCCTACTTAATGTACATGGCCGTAGATAGACTGGCACAGGGATGGGCGTGGACAGTGCACATAGGCTCTCAAGCAGAAGAGAAGCAGGAGCTTTTAGGCCATTATGTGAAAAAATCTTGGTGGACGGGCTCCTTTGGGGTAGACTGCAGATTTCAGGGGAGAGCAGCTCATATTCACTATTCTTATCTAGGCTGCTCCCCTTCCACAGAGGTCCCTGAGGTGACTGTGTTCTCCAGATCTCACATGGCGCTGGGCCAGCCCAACACTCTCATCTGCCTTGTGGACATCTTTCCTCCTGTGATCAGCATCATGCGGCTAAACAATAGGCAGCAGGTCACAGAAGACGTCTCTGAGACCAGCTGCCTCTCCGCCTTCCTCAAGATGGCTTACCTCACCTTCCTTCCCTCTACCAACAATGTCTATGACTGCAAGGTGGAGCACTGGGGGGTGGAGGAGCCTCTCCTCAAACACTGGGGTAGGTGTAGGCTCTGCCTCCCTTTTTTGGCATCTTTTTTTCCTCTATTAATTCTAGAATATCCTATCTCTTGACCTCTAATACCCCAAACTTGGAGAGTTTCTAATGGTAGACTTTACTGCTTTCCTAAGCCCAGCATCCCAAGTGCTCTCAGAACCAACCTCCACCCCCACCCCATATGCATATTTACCAACATTCTGTGTTCTGATCTCAACACCTCCCTGTTGCAGAGCCTAAGATTCCAGCCCCTGTGTCAGAGCTGATGGATACTGTGGTCTGCATCCTGGGGTTGTCTATGGGCCTTGTGGGAATCGTGGGGAGCACTGTCCTCATCATTAAAGGCTTGAGTTTGGGTGGAGCCTCCAGACGCCCAGGGCCCTTGTGAACCACAACTCAGAAGGGAAGGTAAAGATTCGTATGTGTCAGAGCTGAAGCCAGTGAACAGAGGGAAGGAGTAAGAGGAGGTTACTGTACAAACACAGTTGAGATTTTAGAAAACCGTGGAGTGGCGGGGTGATACACAGGAGCCCTGAGGACCCATTGAACTTGGGTGTCTTGCTGCAGGTACTTGGTCTTCTCTACAGCAGAAGGACAGACATGAAGGATAATCTAATCTGGCATATTTCAACATGGTTCATCTCCTCTCCAAATGTCTCTCATGATTTAAAGGATTAAGTATTAAGCTATTGATAAATATTTTTGTACAATAATAGAGGGGTTTTTTTTTCAGAATGAGAGAGACTGTAATCTGGTTGGCTGAAAGAGTAGATTACATCGTGACTGTTACTTTTTTTTTTTTCCTTCCAGTTGCCATATTTTAGGGATTTTTTTTATTAAAAATATAATTATACATTTTAAAATTTTTTACCAGTTCCCTCCCTCCCCCCTCTTCCCCCTCCCCTTCCCCCAGTGCCTCCCCCCCAATTCCCAGAGAGTCCTTTATTGTGTACGCCTAACTCTCCACTGGGTCCTCGTCTCCGATGACGTATAAGGACCCAGTGGCATTTCCATAAGCCCTTTCTCTTGTTCCCCTTAAGCATAAGATCACTACTATGGCTGTCAATCCCTTGCCTCCAGGGGTCTCGGTGCCCTTAACAGATGCTAGACTTTATGAGGGCAACAGTGCGCTGGACATTGCGCAGGGCATGCAAAGTTCCATTGTGATTGCTTTGGCCCCAACTATTGTTGAGAATCTTGCAAATCGTTGCTCCTCCCATCCTTTTGCTCTTACAATCTTACCGCCCCCTCTTCCGCAAATGTCCCTGAGCTCCAGGATGGGGAGAGATTAGGCTGTCCTAGTTCTATGTGATTGATATAGAGTCTCTGAAGTTCTGGATTGTGGTTTGTTGATTTTCTTTTTGCAGTTTTGCTGCTCCTGCAATTCCCTTCACTCCATTCTGCTGGGCACTGTACGTCACCCCCTGGCCAGAGACAAAAAGCTGTTAAACTGGAGTCTTGTTGTAATAGCACATTCAAGGGTAGATGTAATAAGAGTAGGAAACCTCACTGAGGGAGGGGTCCATCACCCATTTGCAAAATGATTACTTTTTATCTGCTAGACTATATGCCCTCCCCTTCTGGTGAGATCAGGAAAGAACGTCTGTGAACTTAACCAGGTTTCTCATTACTTACTTGCAGACCTTGATGGAGGCCTATTTTCTCTGCTGTAACATGGTCTCCTCTCTCCTTGTTTCTGGTGTGGCCCTCCTAACCCATCTCTCTTGTTCATAATCCTTGGCAATTACTGTGTTACATAGGTTACTTTTGAATGTCCCAATGTGGGCTGGGTGAGTTTGGTACTAGGAGCCACCTATTAGGGAGTACATACGGCGCTTAATTTTCTGGGTTTGGGATACTTCACTTAATATAATTCTTTCTAATGACATCCATTTCCCAGCAAATTCCAGTAATTCATCATTTTTGATGGCTGAGTAGTACTCCATTGTATAGATGTACCACAGTTTCCTTATCCACTCGTCAACTGTTGGACATTTAGGTTGATTCCATGACTTTGCTATTGTAAACAGTGCTGCTATGAACATGGTCAAGCTTGTGCTATCGAGGCGAACCTCTGCTGCATGGGGGGTTATTCCCAAAAGTGGGATAGCAGGGTCATATGGCATTTCAATCTTTAAGTTCTTTAAGAATCTCCAGACGGCTCGCCAGAGTGGCTGTATGAGCCTGCATTCCCACCAACAATGTAGGAGAGTTCCCCTCTCTCCACATCCTCTCCAGCATTTGTCGTTGTTTGTATTGTGGATTTTTGCCATCCTGACCGGGGTGAGATGATATCTCAGGGAAGTTTTGATTTGCATTTCCCTGATGGCGAAGGAAGTGGAGCATTTTTTAAGATAATTGTTAGACATTTTAATTTCATCCCTGGTAAAGTTTCTTTGAAGTTCCAGGGCCCATTTTTTAATTGGGCCAGTGTTTTCCTTGGAGTTTAATTTTCTAAGTTCTTTGTGCACTCTGGACAGTAGAGCTCTGTCAGATATGTGGTTAGTGAAGATTTTCTCCCATTCTGTGGGTTGCCTTTGAGCTCGTGTGACAATCTCTTTATCTGAACAGAAGCTCTTTAATTTCACAAGATCCCAACTGTTGAGAGTTGGTAGCAGTGACTGTGCCATTGGATGTCTGTTTAGGAAGTGTTGGCCTAGCCCAATCAGCTCGAGGGAGTTCCCTATCCTTTCAATTATGGTTTTTAAAGTCTCTGGCCTGATATCAAGGTCCTTGATCCATTTGGAATTAAGTCTTGTACATGGTGACAAGTACGGATCCAGCTTTAATCTTCTGCATGTGGAGATCCAGTTTTGCCAGCACCATTTGTTGAAGATGCTGTCTTTTTCCATTGGATTCTTTGGGCCCCTTTGTCAAAGACCAAAGGCTGTAACTTTGTGGGCTTATATCTGGGTCTTCAATCCTTATCCATTGATCTGTGTGTCTATTTTGGAGCCAGTACCAGGCTGTCTTTATAACTATGGATTTGTAGTATAGACTTAGGTTTGGTATGGTAATACCTCCAGCTGTGTTTTGTTACTCAGGATTGTTTTTGCTATCCTGGGTCTTTTGTGCCTCCATATGAACTTTGAGATTGTTTGGTCAACTTCTTTGAAGAATTGCTTTGGGATTTTGATTGGTATAGCATTGAATCTGTATATTGCCTTTGGTAGGATGGTCATTTTTACGATGTTGATTTTGCCAATCCAGGAACAAGGGAGGTCTTTCCACCTTCTGGTGTCTTCTGCTATTTCTTTCTTTAGGGTTTTAAAGTTTTCATTGTAAAGGTCTTTTACCTCCTTAGTTAGGTTTATACCAAGGTATTTCATTTTTTTAGGGGTTATAGTAAATGGCATGGTTTCTCTCAAGGCTTTTTCACTTCTTTCATTCTGGGCATATAGGAAGGCCTCTGATTTTTGCACATTTATTTTGTATCCTGCCACCCTGCTGAACTTCTCAATTAGTTCCAGGAGCTTCCTGGTGGAGTTTTTGGGATCCCTCAGGTATAAGATCATGTCATCTGCAAATAGGGATAGCTTGACTTCTTCCTTGCCGATTTGAATCCCTCTTATGTCCCTTTCTTGTCTTATGGCTTCAGCTAAGACTTCAAGTACAATATTGAATAGAAGTGGTGAGAGTGGACAGCCTTGTCTCGTTCCTGATCGAAGTGGGAATGCTTCCAATTGTTCCCCATTGAGCATAATCCTTGCTGTGGGCTTGTTGTATACAGCTTTTATTATATTGATAAAGGTTCCTTCCATTCCTACTGTCTCTAGCGTTTTGATCATAAAAGGCTGTTGGATCTTGTCAAAAGCTTTTTCTGCATCTATCGAGAGTATCATGTGGTCTTGGACTTTGGACTGGTTTACATGATGAATTACATTTATTGATTTGCGTATGTTGAACCAACCTTGTGTGCCCGGGATGAAGCCTACTTGGTCCCCATGAATGATCTTTTTAATATGTTTTTGAATCCGATTTGCTAAGACTTTGTTGAGAATCTTTGCGTCTGTGTTCATCAGGGAGATCGGCCTATAGTTTTCTTTTTTAAGTGAATCTTTATTAGGTTTTGGGATTAAAACGATATTAGCTTCATAGAAGGAATTTGGTAGTGTTCCTTCCTTTGCTATTTGATGGAACAGTTTAAGGAGTATTGGTGTTATTAACTCCTTAAATGTCTGGTAGAACTCTGTGCTGAATCCATCTGGTCCAGGACATTTTTTGGTGGGAAGATTCGAGATTACTTCCTCAATTTCCTTATATGTTATAGGACTATTTAAATAATTCACAACTTCCTGATTCAATTTAGGTAAGTTGTGTTTACTCAGAAATTCATCCATCTCTTTTGTGTTGTCAAACTTCACAGAGTATAAGTTTTTGAAATATGATGTTATAATTCTCTGGATTTCTTGGGTATCAGTAGTGATAACTCCATGTCCATTTCTAATTTTGTTAATTTGGGTTTTCTCTCTCTTGCTTTTGGTTAGTTTAGCTAGGGGTGTATCAATCTTGTTGATTTTTTCAAAGAACCAGCTTTTTGATTGGTTGATTTTTTCTATCGTTTTCTTAGTCTCGATTTCAGATATTTCTCCCCTATTTTGCTAATCTCTTCTCTTCTACTGCTTTTGGGATCAGATTGCTCTAGTTTCTCTAAAGCTTTAAGCTGCATTGTTAAGTTGTTTATTTCTGATGTTTCCATTTTTTTGACGTGGGCATTAAGAGCTATGAACTTACCTCTTAGAACAGCTTTCATTGTGTCCCAGAGATTTTGGTAAGTTGTATTTTCATTATCATTCACTTTCAGGAAATCTTGAATTTCCTTTTTAATTTCTTCCTGAATCCAGTTCTCATTCAGCATCATAGTGTTAAGTTTCCAGGAGTTAGTGTATTTTCTCTTGTTTGATGTGTTGTGGATGTCCAGCTTTAGGCCGTGGTGGTCTGATAGGGCACAGGTTAGAATTTCAACTTTCTTGTATATGTGTAGATTCATTTTGTGGCCCAATATGTGATCTATTTTGGAGAAAGTTCCATGTGCTGCTGAGAAAAATGTGTATTCTTTGGTGCGTGGGTGAAAAGTTCGATAGAGATCTGTAAGGTCCATTTCTTTCAGGGTTTGATTAAGTTCCAAAGTGTCTCTGTTAAGCTTTTGACCTGTTGATCTATCCCATGTTGAGAGGGCAGTGTTGAAGTCCCCAAGAATTATCGTTTGGGGGTTGATTTCTTGCTTTAGATGCTGTAGGGTTTTCTTAGTGAATGTGGAGGGGCCCGTATTGGGTGCATATATGTTCAGTATTGTGAAGTCTTCCTGGTGAATTGTACCTGTGACTAAAATGTAGTATCCATCCGTGTCTCTTATAATTTTCTTTGGTTTGAAATCTACTTTGTCTGATAGCATAATGGCTACCCCTGCCTGTTTTCTGCTTCCATTTGCTTGTAGAATTGTTGACCAGCCTTTTATTTTTAGAGCGTGCCTATCTTTTGTGGTGAGATGGGTTTCCTGCAGGCAACAGATTGATGGATTGTGATTTTTAATCCAAGTTTGTAATCTGTGTCTCTTGATCGGTGAATTAAGTTCATTAACATTTAGTGTTATAATGGAGAAACTATTAATTCCAGACATTTATTATGTTTAGTAGCTTTTATAAGTATATTGCTTCGCTTTTAATGGTGTTATATTTGCCTTCTGTTCTCCTGGATATGCCTGTTTTTTTCTTCACGCTTGAGTATCATTTCTAGCATTTTTTGAAGGCCTGGTTTGGTGGACATGTATCCCTTAAAGTTGTCTTTGTGCTGGAAAATTTTTCTTTCTTCTCCCTCGATCATGACGGATAGTTTTGCAGGGTAAATCAGCCTGGGTTGACATTTTTGCTCATTCAATACTTGAAGTATGTCTCTCCAAGCTCTTATTGCTTTTACTGTTTCGACTAAGAAGTCATTTGTTATTTTAATAGGTTTGCCTTTAAAAGTGACTTGTTTTTTCTCCATTGAAGCTCTCAGCACCAGTTCTTTATCTTGAATGTGGAGTGTTTTAACTATTATTTGCCGCGGCGTGCTTCTATTTTGGTCGTATCTGTTTGGGGTGCGGAATGCCTCTTGTATATGGATGGGCCTCTCTTTTTTTAGATGAGGAAAGTTTTCCTTGATGATCGTTTGAAAAATTTCCTCAGGGGTGGTATTTTGAGATTCTTGCTCTGGTATTCCATGAATACGCATGTTAGGCTTCTTCAGGGTGTCCCATATCTCTTGGATATTTCTCTCAAGTATCTTTTTGGCTTTAACCACCTCTTCCATTGAGCTGGTTAGTACTCCTACTTTATCTTCAAGGTCTGAAATTCTGTTTTCTGCTTCGTTAGTTCTGTTGATAAGACTCTCTGTGGTGTTCTGGGTTGAAGATAACTTGTCTTTTAGCTCAGTTTTAAACTCTGCTTGAGTCTGTTTTAACTGCTCTATGCCACTTTTTGTTTCTTGCACTGTTTTTCTCAACTCCTCCAGATGTCTGTTGTGTTCCTCTTCAAAGCCATTGATTCGATTATGTAATTCCTCCCGGATTTCCTCTTTCATAGTATTGAACATGGTAATGATCATATTTTGAAAGACCTTATCCTGGGTGAGGCTTTCTTGGCCTTTTTCCACCGGTTTGTCCTTGTTGGAGTCTAACATTATGGGATTAATTTCTTCAGTGGGAAATTTGTTTACTTGAGTGTTGCTTCTTATGGATTTGCACTTTGACTTTGGCATTGTCATTTTAACTCTTAAGATCTCTCAATTTCACTAAACTGAATTATTTGGCCTGGGGTCCTGGTGGGCGGACTCGGGCGGAGACTTACCTAGGGCGCGGGTTAAGGCCCGGCTGGACCACGCGCGTGCGTCCTGACCGGCGGAGCGGGGTGGGGTGAAAAGGGAGGATGGGCGAGTAGGCGTGGAGCTATTTAACCCGAGGGCAGCTGGGGCGGGGCCCGGGCGCAGGGGGAGGTCCTCCTCGTCCCTCGGCCCCCGCGCGGCTCCGGCTGGATGGTGGGAGTCGGAGCCGGGTCCCTGTGGGCTGACCTGGGGTCCTAGGGCGCGGGGTGAGGCCCGGCTGGACCTCGCGCGCGTCCCGACCTGCGGAGCAGGGCGGGGTGAAAAGGGAGTATCTCTTATTCTTGACCCAATAAAATCACTGTCACTTGACCCAATAAAATCAGTGTCCTTTACATTCCAATCTAACCAAACTAATTATGCTAGTTATAGGTCTAGGAATTTGAATGCTTAAAGTATGAATATATTCTATACTTAAAGATACAACATTTGTCTTGCTGGCAAACCTAAACTTTCCCTTATGTCATTTTTGTGTGTCTGCATGTGCACACAAGTATGAATATATATATATACATATAAATGTAAGATTAATCTCCCTAATGTGTATATATATGTATGTGTGTATACACACACATACACATTTGGAAGATTAGTCTTAGAGTTTTATTATAGTGATTATGAGATCCTCAAAGGCAGGCACAACTGGCTAGTTTATGATTTATACCGCATTATTAAGTTCAATTGATTAGAAAGAGTAGAATACCCAGTCACCTGATACTTAGAAACCATCAGCACCATAAAACTGTTTATCTGATAAATTCATCAACAATTTGGTAATTATTCCTATGTTGCTGAACAGTATAAAAGGATTGGCAGTCAGCATTATGAACACCATTTAAATCTGGGTTTTACAATAGAAGATTTTAAATGTCTTACCAAAAAGCTTAGTTTCGTGATATATAATTTGCAAAGCGTCAGTATTTAAAAGTCCTCCTATATACATTTTCCTCTTGTAACGTGCCTCTGATTTCCAGCAGAAACATTACAAATTCTATCATAAAGGAAATCTTTCTTTATAGAATAGACTATGAATCTTGTCAAAACTGTTTTAGTTCCCATCTTGAGTTGTAAATTGAGTTTTACATAAATATTATGTGTAGATAATTGAAAATGTAAATAGCCAGCATATGACTATAAATTAAATGACTAAGCACAGTACTATGAAACTAATACACACATGTAAATAAATATTTATAAAATTTCTACTGAAATCTTTTAGATTTTCATAGTTTTTTGCTTTAATTCATAAAACACTATATTGATCAAGTTAATCAATAACAAATGGCACCTAATACATGATTCAGAGTAAGCAACAGTATGACATTCTGTATACTATCAAGGGAACATATTCCCAATATAGATTTCTAACATTGAAGAATGCTTAAGCAATTTTCATTATACCACGTATTTAACCCAAACATTAAATGCTCATAATAAAGTTACATACAGCACAAGGTTTCTTCAGGATGCTTTCCTCGCTCAAACACTGAAGCTCACTATCACACAGAGAATACAGTATGTCTGTGACTGCTCTGAGAAACCAGAGGACACACACAAAACATTTAGGTTTATACTTTAGATATTACCCAAGAGTCTGAAGGATTAAATATTTGATTTCAGTTACAGCACTTCACACGCAGTGAGGCGCATGGTGAGCAGTCAGTCATTAGAGTTAACACCCTATGCTTCAATACACAGGCAGAGCTTTAGGGAGGAGGAAAGAGTGGACTGGAGGCTACGCAGGGCCCACAGGAAGACTCTGGTCTCAGAGGTAGATGGACAGACTGACACAGCTCGGGAACTCTGGCCAGGACTGAGCAGGCTCCACTGAAAGCACTTAGGAGTCAGCGCAGAAGCCCTGTGGGAGAGAATTCAGCACAGATACCCAGACAGATGCCTGCACCCTTCTCTCGGGCTCCCTACAGTGTCAGACAGAAAGTTGGACTCCAGAGCACAGCCCATCATCTGTCTCCTCTGTGCAAAGGTAAAAGCAGCACCCAGATCTCCACCCGGACACAGATACGTGTGGAAGCACCCTCCCAGGGAAGGTGAAAGGTCGGGTGTTTCAGGTAGGCTGGATGGTGATTCATCTTCTTTTCACTTGTGTCAGTTCCTCCCAATCAATGCCAATTCTCCCCCCCACACACACAATGGATTCCAGCTTCACCTTGGGGTCTAACCCCCAAAATACGGCTTACAAAGAAAGATATTGTCGAAGCTATGGTGGCAAAGGAGTGCCCTAGAGACAAACGCTGGCGCTTCCTGTGGACAGCTGGCCACCTTCTCCCCTCGCTTGATGCCCATCAGGGAATGGACCATGCGTCGGAACTGTGCCAGGTATGCCCACCTCAAACTTTTCCCTCTCACATCCAGGTCCCTGCCCCAAACTAGGTCAGGACGGAAACATTACCTGTCAGCAGAGGCCCAGGAGTCCCCACAAGAAGTCACACACAGAAAAGTCCTCAGCAGCTCTCACACACCCCAAGGAGACACAAGGCATGCAACTTAGTTGTAAGAACAGCTATGTTCTAACGTCCATCTAACTTCTTATCCTCTTAAGGCCCTCCGCACCTCAAGCTAAAACTAAAAAAAAAAAAAAAAAAAACAGATGAAATGTCACTAGAGAAGGAAAGCCAAGGCTTGGCCTCTCATCATGAGGCACTTTTGAGGAGCCAATGAGACAGAGAGAAACAGCTCTGTGGGACTCTCCTTTTCCATATGCAAAGTCAGATTCCAGTGTCTCCCTTGGGGCCTCAGGTCTTCCCACCAGCAGCCCAAGCTCCTTATTCAGAGTCAGAGAAGCAAGAGCTGCTGTGGGGCAGAGATGAGCAGGTACTCTCAAGCACGGCCATTGATCCTGTCCCCCCAGAGCTCCTCACCTTTCTGACTCCTGTGGTGGGCGAAAAGGCCCAGCCCGAGGAAGATCAGCCCCAGCACGAAGCCCCCGACGCCACTCAGCATCTTGCTCTGCGCAGATTCAGACTGAGCCCCTGGGGAACAGAGGTGGGTGTCAGCCTTGGTCCCCACATCCCAGAGTATCCCTGGCTGTGGACCGGGAGTCCAGTCTGAATGACATGAGGTAGAGGAAACAGGAGGAACTAACTCTATTCTGTCCATATCTGTGGGAATGAAGGACCAGCCAATGAATCTAGAACACGGCAAGTAGGTGAGGGAGACGGCTAAGTGGATATCTGCTCCTCTCAATCATATTCATAACCTGAGGACCCAAGACCCCAGACACTAGCCATGCTGGTCCATCATCCAGGGCATCAGAGATGAGCCCCAGAAACACAGTACATAGAAGTAATCTCCCAGGACTACTGTTTGGAAAAAAATTAGGTCAACTTTCTTCTGGAGTCCTCCTTGCTATGGGGCGAGTGGCATTTGTCTCCTGTGAATCTCGGTTTGGTGGTAGGATGCATGACTAGCGATGGTTAGAGGCGTGGGGTGTGGGCTAGAGGGACAGACCAGGGAAGCAAGTTCCCTGATGACACTCCACTGAGGCTGATGTGCTGCACGTGGCAGGTGAAAATGTTTCCATGGTGAGGGATCATTTCCAGCATGACCAGGATCTGGAAGGTCCAATCCTTGTTTCTTAATGAGGGGCGTGGACACGACACCTGCTCTCTCCTCCTGGCCATTCTGGAACCACCGAACTTTGATCTGGGCTGGGTAGAAATCTGTCACCGAGCACACCTGAAGGCTGTGGTGGTTGTAAGTTTCTGTCTTGGACGGGGAGACGGTCACCATGGGCTGTTCTGGGAAAGAGACAGGAAAAGGCAACATGAAGCCTAAGACCACATGGCGTCTCTCCACAGGGAAGAGGCGGGGTAGGAAGCCCTGGTTCTGAGCTTTGAGATCCACAAACATTAATTTGATATCACTGGAAATAAAAGGTGAATAAGAGTCCATAGTCCTGCTTTTTACAGTGTTTGAAATCTAGTAAAAAACCAAAATATGGCTGGTATCTCGAGATTTGTAACTTTTGAAGACAAAATGAGTCAGGATTCTCGAAGTTCCACAACCAGGCCTTGAACTTAGTTCAACCATGTACACAGTGCAGTCAGGGCCCAATGACCCTTGACCTTGACCCTGGAGGGCAGCCCATAGCCCTGTCACCAGCCCGAAGACCTTAGTCAGCTACATACTAGGTACAAGTAAGAACGAGTGAACCCGAGCCCTAAATCCCAGTCCAGAACCCCTGAACCATAAGCCATGATGGTAAGGGTCTTGGGACCCTCAGCTTTGCCTGGCCCCACCCAGTAGTCCCATTGCCAGACCAGCACCTTGCTTGGCCACACACCCACAGTAGATAAGGGCATAGTGACCCTGCGTCCTCTCCCTTAGACCCCACAGCCCAGATGCCAGTCCAAGATATCTACAGCTGTACACAGGTATAGGTAAGACCCCAGAGACCCTCTGCCAGACCAGCCCTGAGGTGGCCACTGACCCACTCTACCTCTTGACCTGTGAGCCCCACATGCTGGTTGTACCAGTCTGGTGATCAGGCCCTTTCAGTGCCACTCCCTCAAGCTGACCAGCTCTCTGCCCCCACCTGAGGATGCATGCCCAGGGGATTAAAAACTCACAGCAAAGGACAACCAACATCCTCCCATCAGATGCCTGCATACATCTCAAAAACACAAGCAATACAATACCAAAAGCAAGACAATATGCACCCCTCCAGCAACCTTAAGATGCAGAGATCAGAGGCAGAGTTTTAAGCAGATTCCATGAGTTCCAAGCACTTAGAGCACAAAGGGAACAGGAACGAAATATTCAATGTCTGTGAAAATGCAAATACCTGGGTGAAATCATGAAGGTGATTCAGAAATCATAAAGCAAACCAGCTAAAGAAAGAGAAACAGAAGAAAATCCAAAACAAAATGAAACAGGAAATGGACAGCTCATTTCAAATAAAATAATAATAATAATTAATCAAATTAAATCTTAGTGGAATGTCTCTGAAACTGAATGCACCACACAGAAGACAAGGTCATCACTGGCAGAAGACAAAGCAGATCAAGCGCCCACCGCCCTGTGCTCTAGAACGACAGGTCCCCAGCTCACCTCGGCGCTGCAGGGAGGTGATGCGCTCCAGCTTGTAGTCGTGTCTGCACATCGCGTCCAGCTCCATCTGATGCTGCTCCAAGACATCCTTCCCGCTGTTGAAGTCCTGGGCCCACCACTGCCCCAGCTCCATCACTGCACGGAACTCACCCAGATCGCTGTCGAAATGCACGAACTCCTCGTGTTTATACACGTATCTGATCACATGTCAGGTCCTGTTGGTGAAGTGGCATTCACCCTTGTGTTGGAACACGAAATCTTCTGAAGGACAGCAGGTGTCAGCTTGGCCTCCACAGCGCCTGGGTCCCCCCTCCTGACCCTTGGTTCCAAAGATGACTGAGGACCCCCGGTTGTCCCTGAGCTCTCGCCAGGATCTTGCACCCACCACTCCTTCCCAATGCTCCCTGGAAACCTGCCTAGATACAGGCAGGATGTGAGGGTCGAAGCCTGTCTGTGGGGACATCTGGGACCTGAATCCCCAACAGCCTAGTCAAGCGGGCATCACCCAGATCTCTGCACTTGGAGGGCTCAGGACTTTCCCTGAGCAGGACCTCATCTCTCTCCAGTTTCTGGACACCTCAGAGACTCCTGTGCATACAATGAGCTCAAGGGAGGGAGGAGAAGTCCAGAAACCAAGCTCCACCAGTCCCGATAGAACATTCTCCTGACCCTGGAAGTCTTCAGGTGGGTGAGGGTCTTATATTCAAATGTCAAGGAGACCCTAGAGATACGCATTTATTCATGGAAAAAGCACAGCTTTCCAAAACAAATAAGATAGATTACAATTAAATTGGAGGAGATGTCCCAACTGGGCAGACTCCTTGGCAGAAGATCCACAGCATAAGGTGGGAAAGGAAAGTCAGCGGCCCCACCCACGGGTGATGGGAAAGTGGAGTTTACGTAAAATAGTCTCATGTCTGCAGAAGTGTCTTTTGGGTGGATGACATGTTTCCCTTCTGTGCTGAATCTTTTCTTCTAAATTCATCAACTCATATCTCTGTGTCTCTCTCAAGTTACTGTTTGGCCAAAAATCTGTGAAACATAGAGACTCTCCATTTGTTGACTTCATTCAAATGCCTGAAAACTTTGCTTGGTATGTGGAGTTACAAAATCTTTTTCTCATATACTGAATCTGCTCAGGAGAACTTTATTTTCCTCTAATATAACCCCTGTTCCTTTCATCTGTCATTGCAGTGACTATAAACCCTGTCTCTTCCTGTGTTTCAATCCCCAGGGGTGGGCCTGGGGTGGGACCTGTGGGGTGGGCACTGTCCTCATTTCAACACCAAAACAGGACCAGACTGGGGGGGGGGGGCGGAGGGCGGGTGGTGATGCAGCAGTTGAAGCGTGCGCCGTGCAAGGAGAACAGTTTGGGTCCATTGTAACATTAGCAGGTGGGCAGGTCAGTCTGTCTTGATTCCAGCCTCAGAAGCAGGAATCCCCAGAGCAAGCTGGCTGGCCAGACTGGCCCTATTTTTGAGCTCTGGACTTGATTAGAGACCCTATCTCAAAAGAGTAAGGTTGAAGAACAATCAAGAGGAATCCCTGGCCTCAACCTCAGGCCTGCACACGCCCCTGCACCAGCAACCGCTATACATGCACATGTGCCCACACACATCCAGCCCAGTACATCTACATGTGCAGCACACACACATGCACATGAAAAATGGGGGAGGGGGAGAGATGGGAGCCAACCATGCAGTTTAGTGGGTAAAAGCACTTGCCACACAGCTTGGATATCTGAGTTCAAGCCCCAGAACCCACAAAGTGGAAGGAAAGAACTGACTTCTAAAGGTTATCCTCGAGCTTCTGCATGCCTGCCATGACATGTGCACGGCTACACACGTGCTAAAAATAAAGCTTAAAAAAGTCAGGAGACCAAGCCCTCACCATCCCCCACATTCTGGGGTCCCCAAGGTCCCTCAGAGACTGTTCTCCAGAGTGGTGGCTCTGGTGACATGTAGGGTGTCTCTGCCCCTGGCTTCTGGGCTGCTCGGGATCCCTAGCATCATCTCTACCACAGCTGCAGAGAGACCACTGGGGAGCTGCAGGGTCATCGGGCCATCCCATGGGAAAAAGCAAGATGGTTAATAAACTCACAGCTGCTGTGCCCACTTCAGAGACTGAAAACTGTGAGTGCTTCTAAGTCTGTTAGGGTTGGTCCCACGAGAGGAGCCAATCGCCCTGGAATGGGAGTGACTCATTTGTCTCTGGACAAACATCGTTCATGAGGATTCTCAATTCAATGACTGGCCCTGTGTCTTCACAGAACTGCATGGGATGAACATGTGACACCATGGAACTGCACAGGGTGAATATGTGACTTCAGGGAACTGCATGGGGTGAACATGTGATGTCATGGAACTGCACAGAGTAGACGTGCGACTTCACAGAACTGCACAGTTGCACACATGACAAGTTCTCTCTCAGCTCTGGAAAATATCTCTGCTTGCAGAGAGAACACACATCACAGTCACCTGCAATCTGTGACAAGTTGTGTGCACATTGTCTGCTTTACAGTTCGGATCTTCAAAGCCCACCAAAGGTCCATGTGGTAAAGAATGGTCCTAGCCCAAAGCATCATTGGAAGAAAGAGAATCTTTAGGAGGCAGGGCTGGGGAGCTGACTCAAGAGTTAAAGTCTCTGCCTCAAAGCAAAAGGACCTGAATTCAGATCCCCAGACCTATGAAAAAATGCCAGGCTGATATGGTGACAACCCACAATTCCAGCTCTGGAAGGCAGAGCCTGGGAAACTCTAGAAGAAATATTGAAGTCTCTCTCTCTCTCTCTCTCTCTCTCTCTCTCTCTCTCTCTCTCTCCTCCTCTCTCTCCTCCTTCTCTCTCCTCCTTCTCTCTTTCTCCTCCTTCTCTCTCTCTCCCCCTTCTCTCTCTCTCTGTCTCTGTCTTTCTCTCTCTCTCTCCTCCTTCTCTTTCTCTCTCCTCCTTCTCTCTCTCTTCCCCCTTCTCTATCTCTCTCTCTCTCTGTCTCTCTCTTCCTTCTCTCTCTCTCTCTCTCATTGCCGTGAATGGGCAGCTTCCTTCCCTACATGCTCCTAACATGATGCTCCATCTGTCTATGCGCACGAAGACAATGAGTCCACGTGACTAGGTGTGGGAGCCTGTGAACCTCCGCAGCAGCTAACAGAATAGCAATGGAAGAGACTTACAGAAGTAGAAGGTGTATTTGCTCAGCGAGTGCTGCAGTCTCATGACATAATGGGCAAAATGCCCAGGTTACAATATAAAAAACAGAATCACTCTTGTCACATGTGGTGGTTCACATCTAGTACGCACTGTCGTGAGTCCAAGACAAGTGCCAGGAAAGCTGGAGCAATGTTGCAAGACCTTGTTTAAAAAAAAAAAAAAGCGGGGCTGGAGAGATGGCTCAGGGGTTAAGATTCTGCCTCAAAAGCAGAAGGGCCTGAATTCAGATCCTAGATTGCACATAATGGTGGCAGCCTGCACTTTCGGCTTTGAAAGGCAGAGCCTGGGAAATCCCAGAGCAAAGCACATAGGAGGTAGAAGCAAACCACGATGATTCCCAAAGTCACACTTGGGTCTCCACAGGCACATACAGTGCCTTCTGATACACACACACACACACACACACACACACACACACACACACAAAGAAACCCAAAATAATTCATCTTGGTAAAAAGCCAAGATGGCAGCAGGTAGTGTGATTTGGGGCAGTTCTGAAAGTTCAGGACGTGGAGCCAGAGAGCTCTTCAGGACCACATCTTTCACTGCCTGCTTCTTAAGAAACTCCTGCTGCATGATGTTCTGAATTACAATGTATGCATATACTCATGGTCATCTGCTAGTCCCTTTGTCTTCGCAAATAGCCCCTCTTTTCCTTCGTGTCTATTTTTTTATCTAAATTCCATGAACGATGCTTAATAGAGCTTAGTAGAAATGAAAAACAAAGCAGAATGTGGCATCCAGGATCTGGACGCTGTATTTTTGCCTGGAAAAATCTTATATCACCGTCCTGAATATTTTTTTCTTCTCAGTAATTTTTATTGACCTATTTCAAAACAGTTAATTTTTTCCTTCTACAATGTCAACTTTATTGATGAACTTATCAAATGCATTCCTAATTTCTAGCAATATATTTGATTCTTTCTGGTAATTTCTGTTTCTGATAAAATTGCCTGCCTGGTCTTGCATATTTTTACCTTTTCCATTTATGCTATGATTTGAATATGCCACACACACACACACGCACACACACACACCAGAATTCATCATGAATTTTAATTGCTGATACAGTGGTGTTCCAAGGTGGAGTCTTTGAGACATTATCAAGTCTTCGATAAGGCATGAATGTCTTTCCCACAGAAGCGAGTGCTTGCTCTCAAGAGACCTAGGTCAGTCGTGGTGAGTGCATTGCTACAAGGTCACCTATCTCTGTGGATGCTCCTACCTGCCCTTCTGCTCTCCTACCAAGAGTTGAGGCAGCATGGAGCCATTGCTGGTCCACGCTCTTAGACTTCACCGTCTCCAGAATCAGGAGCCAAAATTCACCTCGTTTCTCTATAAATTACAGTCTTCAGTATTGTGCTACAGCAAGAGAAAATATAAGAAGAAGATGCTTTCGTATGGAAATAATTATTCTTTTAGCATCTCTATCCAAATACTCCAACGTCTCTGTCACATTTGGGTTTTATTTTAATGAATGGTCCTGTTAGCAAGTGAAATTTCAGCAAACTGAGTTTTAGCAACTTTTACTAAAGATTCATGAATCAGCTGCCCGTTCATGCGCTGAGAAGAGGTACCAAGCTTCATGGTAGCCCAGGGCTGACTGACCTCCTCAGAGTGACTGACAGCCTTAAAGGATTCAAATAAAGGAGACATTTTTCATTATGCCAACTTAGAAAATAATAATGTTCTTTTCTCAGGAACAATAGTTATATATAAATAACAATTAATAAAAATTGTTTTACAGTTAAAACTAAGACAAGGGTTAATATGTTTAAAAAGCTATACAATAAGTCAAAAGAATAAAATCTTCTAAACAGTAAGTGGGTCAAGAAACTGGATGAACAGTCCTCAAAAGAAGAAGCACAATTGGCCAATAAATGTTTTTGAAAATGTGTGACATCTTTAGCCACACAGGAAATGCAAGTTAAAACTGCTTGGAGATTCCTTCTGAGCCCAGACAGAATGGCTACCAAGAAAACAAACAGAGCCTCGTTTCCAGCTGGAACCATGGAGGCTGTGCCAGAGAAAGAAAAGAAGATTCCTGCCCTTCCAAAAACCTTTAGGGAAAAGCAAAGGAATTTCTCTGAGTTGAAGATAAAGCACCTGTGGAAGAAGTTTGCCTTGAAGACGCTTCGAAGGGCAAGGAGGAAGCTTATCTGTGAAAAGCTAAGTGCCATCATAAGGTGTGTAGACAGATGTGCAGGACTGAGGTTCTAAGAACAAGGGATTTATTTTCTCTTACCATTGCTAGTTACAGTTCTTAGTCCAGCTTAATAGGAGAGCATGCACCAACACCAGGCCAAGGGAACTGGCCACACCATCTCTACATGATAACTGAGAGAGGGACGATCCTTACTTGCCAGACCAGCACGTCTGGCCAAGCGTACAAAAGAATGCCAACTCCCTCAACCAGCTCTCCAAGATTTATTCCAGGACCTAATCCCACTCACCATAGGCTGGGTCTTCCCCATCAGCTAGACAATCTCCTGCAGGTTTGCTCTGGGCTCTACTCAACCACTAATTCTCTACAAATGTGCCCAGAGCTCAAACCCTCAACCATCAAGTTGACAACCCAGCCACTCTGCAGAGATACCTGCACAACTGTGGGTCACCGTGGCAAGGATAGGAACCAGCCTAGCTGCCCATCAGCTGCTGAGTGGACAAAGACAATGTGGTCCTATACACGTGGAGATGCATCAGGTCATAAAGAAAAATGAAATCATGACAATGGAGATTATTGTACAGGGAGGGAATCCAGAGGTAATGGTTTCTCTCACGTATTGGTCTTAAATTTGAATTCATATGTGTATAGCTATGGAAGGTAAGAGTGTGGGTTATGAAACTAGAAAGAAGACCATGAGAGAGGAGAGATTTAATAAAGGGAATTTTGAAGGGGGCAAAAGATATGCCACAGACACATGATTAAGCCACCCCAATTGTATATCTATTTATCATTCATTCCTGCATGTTTCATATCTTTTATAGAATTCTAAGCAAAAATGGAATTCTAATTTAATTTCAAATTCATGAAAGTGAATTTTAATTTTTGACATCTTATCATAACTGTGTGGAAATAAAACTGAAACATCTCCTTCTGCTTTTTGTGAACGCCACGATGCTTTGCTACAAGGAACTGAAAAACAGCAGTCAGCAGGTGGAATCCAGGCAGCCACCTGGTTTCACACACTGTGTGAGCTAAAAGTGCCTTTTACATTCTTATTGGATGTATCTGAGCTGTTATTACTTGTGTGTGGGCATGTGTTACATAAAAGCTACATGAACTAAATGTGTACTGTCTGTTCACAGGAAAAGTTTGTGTCTTTACACCACAGAGCCAATCATTTTATCTGTGAATAAATTTTTGCCATGTTTCCTTTTTGTCTGTTCTGATTGGCACGCCTCCTTTTTACTGCCTTTTTGCAACAAGTACCTTTCAGATTACATTGACTGGGAGTGCTTTCTCCACTTGCAAATGGCATCCTAATTTTCCAAGAGAAAAAGGATTTATGTTTTTTGCTATTAAGTTTGATATTAGTGGTGTTTTTTTTCTTTTTTTTAATTTTTTTATTATTATTATTTATTCAACTGTGCGCATGTGCATGTGTATGTGCACGCGCGTGTGTGTCTGTGTATGTGTAGAACCACGGACGAATTCGTGAACCACCATGGACACCTCCACCTCCTTCTGCCCCGGAATTCACAGGCTCCGCCCTACCAGGATCAGAAACGCAGGCCGCCCCTGCTTCCGCCTGGCGTCTATACTGTGGGATCTGGGATCCGAACTCAGGACCTTCCGCCTGCAAGGCGGAGGCTTAACCCCTGAGCCACCTCTTCAGCCCCAGGTGTTTTTTTTCTTAGACATCTTTTGTTGGATTGAGCAAGTTTCAATCTGTTCATGTTCCTAGCTTGTTAAGAATTTTCTGTCAGGAATTAGTGTGAGATTTTATCAAGTTTTATTAAGAAATGGAGCTGATACTTTTGTTTGGTTTTGTCTCATTATGCTGACGAGTATCTGAATACTAAAACAAGCCAGCACTCCATGTGTACACCACTTAGTACTGCACGGTGGTTTGTACATAGTGTCAGGTTTGATTTACTAAAACAACTGTTTTTGAGACAGTCTCTCTGTGTAGCCCAGAATGGCTTCAAACTTACTGTGTAACCCAGGCTCACTTCAAACCTGCAATCCTCTTGCCCCAGGAGGGAATATGCTGAATTTTTCAACATTTTAAAAAACATTTATTTATTTATTTATTTATTTATTTATTTATTTATTTATTTATTTATTTAATGTGTGTGTGTGTAAGAGGGCACTGTGTGTCCCTGTGGAGCACCAAGGATGACTTTGGGAATCATCCTGGATTGCTTCTACTTCCTTTCTGCTTCCCTGTGGGATTCGCCAGGCTCCACCCACCAGGGCCAGATATGCAGGTGGAGGCCATTTCTGCCTGGTGTTTTTCTGTGGGATCTGGGATCCATACTTAGGAACTTCTGCTTGTGAGGCAGAGTCTTAACTCCTGAGCCATCTCTCCAGCCCTTTTTAAACTTTTTAAGATAAGTTTTGCATCGATGCTTATGAGGGATTTGACTGTAGATAGTTTTCTTCTCTTGCTGTCTTTTGTCTTGGCACAAGGATAATGATGTCATCACCCTCTGCGCAGAAACAGATTCATCCTCTTCTTCCCGCAATGATACTGCATCTAAGCTTGCTGGGGTTTACACCTGCACCTGAGCTCTGGAGGGAAGGTTTTAGCTACAAGTTTATTTTGTTTTTTTAGACATAGGGTTCTATTTTCTTAGCTGACCTTTGGCATTTTTTATTTTTCAGGAATCATCTCCTTGGGGTGGAGAGATGGCTCAGGGGTTAAGACTCTTCCTTGCAAGCAGAAGGACCTGAGTTCAGGTTCCAAATCCTACATAAATATGTTGTGCAGAAATATCAGTGGCCTGCAATTCCAGCCTTGGAAGGTGAAGCCTGGGAAATCCCAGAGCAAGGCAATAAAAAGGTAGAGCAATCCAGGATGATTCCCAAAGTTGCCCTTGGGAGGCTCTCCACAGGCACCCTCTTCTACACATACACACACACACACACACACACACACATACACAGAGAGAGAGAGAGAGAGAGAGAGAGAGAATCATCCCATTTCATCTAATCTGTAGATGTCATAAATTAGATACAGGTGTCAACTTGATGGTTGAGAGTTTGAACTCTGGGTGGGCACATTCGTAGAGAATTAGTTGTTGAGTTAAGCCCAGAGTGAACTTGGAGATGATTGTCTAGTGGATGGGGAAGGCCCAGCCCATGGTGGGTGAGACTAGTCTCCAGGCAGGTGAATAAAATAGAGGGAACTGTTTGAGAAAGTTGGCATCCCTCTGTATACTTAGCCAGACGTGCTGGCAAATAAGGACTGCCCCTCTTCTCAGTCATTACTTGGATATGGTGTGACCAGTTCCCTTGGCCCTTAGTGTTGCGATGGCCTCTCCTAACAAACTGGACAAGCAACAGAAACCAGGAATTGTAAGAGAAAATAAAATACCTTGATACCCAGGGGTTAAGCCTCTGCCTTGCAGGAGGAAGATCCTGAGTTCGGATCCTAGACCCCACCTATAGACGCAGGGTAGAAGTGGGGACGGCCTGCGTTTCTGGTCCTGGTAGGGTGGAGCCTGTGAATCCTGGGGCAGAATAAACGAGGAGGAGGTGGAAGCGGTCCATGGTGGTTCCCGAATTCGCCCATGGTTCTACACACACACACACACACACACACACACACACACACACACACACACACAATTGAATAAAATAAAATAAAATCCCTTGATCCCTTAAGTTATTTGGTGGTGATTTTATAAGCAACCATACAGGCTAGCTGCAACCGTGCAACTGTAGGGATAAAGTTTTCATGTTATTTTATCATGCATTTAATCTCTGCACCATCTATGATGGCATCCCTTCCCTCACTTTTTATTTAATTTTATTTTTATTTTAATTAATTAGTTCATTTTCTCACATGTGTGTCTCTGTGTGATTTAAGCATGTGAAACTCCTTCCTCAGTGACACACCTTCTGATACATGGTTCACACTCAGCAAGTGCACAGGCACAAGTCATCAAGGCAAATCAGATGAAATTCAGGGGACACACATGCAAAAAGACTTGAAGATAGGAGGAAGTCTGGCAGGGGAGAAGAAAGGTTACAAAGAAGAGGAGGGATGGGATATAGGATTAAGATGTGGAAATATCACAAATTCACTATATTTGTATACGAAACGCTAAAATAATTTTTTTAATTTCCTTTCTATTTTAGTGTCTACATTCCTTCTGGTCTCTTTCTTTCCTATTATACAACAAACAGAATAATCTGTATAGAACTTTCTCAGTATACTTTCTTTTAAAAAATATATATATATATTAGTATCCATTTAAAGAGAGAAGCACACATATGCATGCCATGGCACACGGGTGTAGGTCAGAGGACAACTTTCATAAGTCAGTTCTGTCCTACCATGTGGACTTCCAGGGATCAAATTCAGGCCACTGGGTTTTTGAACAGGCACCTTACCTGTTAAACTATCTTGTTAGAACTCAATATGTTTTCTTAATTTTAAAAATATTTCATTTATTTATTGTGTGTGTGTGTGTGTGTGTGTGTGTGTGTGTGTGTGTGTGTAAAGAGAGAGAGAGAAAGAGAGAGAGAGAGATTAGAACTTTGTAGGCTGAGAGGTTCAGCAGCCAGGAATTCAAGGCTTCTCATGGACCCTGGACACAGAGGAGGAATGTCTAAGAGTCAGCATTCAGGCTGGGGCTGTAGTGGCAGAGAGCTTGCCAAAGTCATGGTAAGTCTGATGGATGTGCCAGGGGATCAGCTGGTGAAAACCCATGCCAGAGCAGGAAGATCAGAGTGACTGACACAAGCTGTGGGGTTTTTCGTTTGTTTGTTTTGTTTAACTTCGGTGATTTAATTTTTTTGGTCAATTTTTTTTATTATTTCTGCTCATACAAACTTAACAGGTACACTGGTCCCCTCCCTCCCTCCACCTCTCCTCCACCTCCTTGCCCCCCTCCCTTCTTCCCTTCCTCCCCATTCCCCAGTGCCCCCCCCCAATCCCCGGAGCATCCTTTAATGTGCATGCCAAACTCTCTTCTGGGTCCTCCTCTCTGATGAGGTACAAGGACTCAGGGGCATTTCCCAGAGCCCTTTCCTGTGTTCCCCTTAAGCTTAGAAACACTACTGTGGCTGTCAATCCCTAGCCTCCAAGGATCCTAGTGCCTTTAGTCCATGCTAGACTTTGTGGGATCAATAGTGTGTTGGACATAGCGCAGGTCATGCAAAGTCCTATTATGATTGCTTCAGCCCTAATTTGTGTGGAGTATCTTGCATATCATTACTCCTCCCATCCTTTTGCTCTTACAATCTTACTGCCCCCTCTTCCGCAAATTTCCCTGAGCTTCAGGATGGGGAGAGATTAGGCTGGCCCAGTTCCAGGTAGTTGATATAGAGTCTGTGATATTCTGAATTATGGTTTGTTGTTTTGGTTTTTTTTTTCGGTTTTGCTGCTCCTGCAATGCCCTTCACTCCATCCTGATGGGTATTGGATGTCACCCCCTGGCCAGAAATAAAAACCTATTAAATTAGAGTCTTGTTATAAGAGTATATTCAGAGGTAGATGGAATAAAAGTAGGATCCTTCATGTGGCCAAATTCTCCAGCTGGTCCTCTTGTGTTTGCCACTGTGATGAACTGGAGATACAGAAGATGGGGCAGACAAAGGGTAAAAATATGTGTCCCCACGTTCATCCAGGGGAGATGAAAGGCCAGGGTAGCATGGAAATGGTTTTGTTATAGCTGTGTAAGGCAGGCGAGGAGTTACCCGTTTGAGAGTTCATGGAACAGCCCCAGAGTCACACAGAAATAGAAGGATGGGAGAAAAAGAAGAAATAAAAACCAGATTCTTACCAACCCCAAGACACATAAAATTTAAGAAAACATGGGCTGGAGTGATGGCTCAGTGATTAAGACTCTGCCTTGCAAGCAGAAGGTCCTGAATTCGGATCCCAAGTCCCATGTAAAAAAAAAAAAAAAAAGAAAGGTGGAAACAGCAGTAGCCGCCTACACTTCCGGCCCTGGTGGGTGGAGCCTGGAAAATCCCAGAGCGAAGCAAGAAGGAGGTAGAAGCAATCCAGGATCATCTGAAAGTCACCCTTGGTCGTCCACAAGGACACACATTGCCCTCTCTTTTACACACACACACACACACACACACACACACACACACACACGCATGCACACATGCACGCACAATGTTCACTGAGCTCCTCAGTGACAAGGAAGTGCTCCAGTTTCACAGTGATAATATGAACAAAGTGTCTTGCATAAAATCAGTCCAAAGAAACCATCAGGAAGCTTCGGAGCAGTGAAGACACTCAAGGTTCAGGCCCCATAAATTCACACGAGGGCCGGCTTCATGGCAGAACTCCTTGCCTGTTACCCAGACCGGCTGTGATTCTTGGAATCCCAGCACCTCCTCAGTCTGATGGACCACGTCTCCCGTGATCAGCATCACTTGGTTTCACAGCAGGGCTTTTCTGCCCTGGGTTCTACCCATGCCACTGCCTGATTGCCCTTGGCTGTCTGCACCTGTCAATCTCAGCTGTCAAGGTGACATTGGGATCTGAGCCCCTGGACACACCTGTGCGGGATCGTTCAGTTAAGACAGACCTCTCAGCGAGCCTGAAGAGACTGTCTTGGTTGATTTAACTGAAGTGAAGACACCTGCCCATCATGGGCGGGACCATTCCCTGAGCAGGTAGATGGAGAAGCAGGGCTGGTGGGATGGTTCAAGGGGTAAATGCAGCTGCATACAAGCAAATCTGGTGACCTGAGTTCACTCTCCAGAGTACACATGGTGGAAGGAGAGAATAAACTTCTGAAAATTGTCTCCTGACCTCCACATGCACACTATGGATTCTCTCTCTTTCTCTCTGATCAAATATTTGTAAAAGATAGAGAACTAGTTAGCATCATGGCAGGCTAGAAGGTCTGAGAGGTTCCTCCTCTTTGCTCCTGACTTCAGATGTACCTCAGTTCCTGCCATTATCAGCTATGACCTAGAATCCGAGCAGTGTTTTGTGACTGATATTATTTGTAACAATGGTTATGAAAATAAAACCTGATCAATCCCATAATCTTAACTGCTGATGAATACAGCCAGGTGTCTCCTTATCTGCAGCAATAACTTGAACTTATTATTCATATATGTTTTATTGACATTCAGGAGAGGTAGATATCAATGAGCAGCAATAGATGTTTCAATACACAACATGCCATGTGCAATAATAATCAGAAGGATAGTGTCTTCCATTCCCACCTTCTTTAAATGAACTAAAGTCCATAATTCAAGAAAAACAGAAAGTTTGAGTTGCTGTTTTTCTCTACCTGTTTCAGTCAAATTGAATTCGGTGCAGAATCTTCTAGATAAATGAGAGATTTCAGTGTTTCTTTCACACTTGGTGTGCATATGTGTACAGACATTTGGAAGCTGACTAACAGAAAGCATATGTATCCCTAGGTGATGCCCGCCAGAAGCAAAAGAAAACACCTTGCTTGATTTTGTGGTGATCGTGTACTGCCATAGAGCTGGGTCTTCCATCCAATGATTAGGGCTGCAAGGTTCACAGTGAAATGCTGCTCGTTACTTCTACAAATTGGCGAGATGTTCACTGAACAGGTTAAAACTCTTGAGTTCTAGCCTTGGCCCTGCAGCTAAGGATTAGAAGGACCTCACACTTGGGCCTTTAGATGTACATGGCATGGATTTTTCTTCTTCTTCCTCATCCGGCCATTCATTCATCCGGAGATGCTGGCAAAGGAAAAGTCCAGAAGACTGCGTGGAGAAAGCCCTCTATAAAATGTCGGAGTTCCCTCCCTAGAACTAGGGAAGCCCTACTTTAATTTGTCTCTGTCGCCACCTAGCGATGACGTGCACCGTTGCATCCTCTAAGTGATGGAATGCAGCTGAACCGCTGCAGGGCTCCCTCAAAGTTCCTGAACTTTTTCTAGTATTTAGATTTTGTTGGGATTTTGGGGGGTTTTTTCTTTCTTTTTTGTCATTGATTTGATTTCTGTTTGTGTGCTTTTCTTCTAAGTACTAAGGATAAAATCAGGACTCCGTTGCACGAGAAGAAATCTCTCTACCACTGAACTACAACCTCAGCCCAGGTTTCTAAAACTTTCAAATGAAATTTTTCTCCACAGTTGAGTACTGTAGCTGTGTCCCTTGCCAGGACATAATGACTCAGACTTCTCAGCTGACCTCCTGTCTATTAAGACTGCTATCGATGAGATATTTACCACCACCACCCAGAAAAAAAAACTACCTGTGGGAGATGATAATTTTTCTCTCCCTCCCCTTCCAGTCCTCCCCCAAGCACATTCTGGGGAAGAAACTGAAGAAATCACAAGCATGTAAGTAAAAGAAAGGGGGAGAGATCCCTGTCACCTGAGGGTAGCAGAATCCAGTTTCTTCTTCATGAGCAGGACCCAACCAGCAACCACTCTCAAGAGAGCCCCCAGCCCCTCACTCAGGCTGACTCCCCTCATTCTGAGGTTCTAGTTTCTTCCATCAGCAGCCACTGATCTCTCTAGTTCTCCTACTGGCAGACAGCCGTGAGGCAGCTCAGCCTCTGGTTGTGTGACTCAACATAGTAAACTTCACATGGTATTAGATAAGCGTGTACAATTTTTATAAGGCAATTTAAATTTAAAAATAGTTTTATGGAAACTATGGAATAGCAGTAAGCTTATTCATTTGTCTCTTTTTTCTTTTCTACATTATGTGCATGTGTGTGAGTGTGTATATGTGCTTGTATGTGAGTGCACCTATGTGTGTGGGTATATGTGCACCTGTGTGTGTACATGTGTACAAGTGCACTTGAGTGTGAGTGTGTGTGTATGTGTGTGTCAGCGAGCACTTGAGCTTCTGTGCCTGTGGAGGCCCAAGGGTGATATTGAGAATCGTCCTCCATTGCTCTTCCACCTTATTGTTGTGAGCCTGGGTCTCTCCTTAAACCCAGAGCACATCATTAGGGCTGGTCCAGCTAGCCGGCTAGCTTGGTGGATTCCCAGGCTCTGCCTTCCAGAGCTGAAATTGCAGGTGGGCCCTCACCACCACCTGGCATTTTTACATGGGATCTGGGGATCCAAACTCAGGTCCTTTTGCTTGCAAGGCAAAGACTTTCATCACTGAGACATTTCCTCACCCCTCATGTAAAGAATAGAAATAGACCTACTATAATACCAATACAGATAGTGAATTTTGTGGAAAATCATATTTTCCATCACAGAAACATAGCAAAAAGAAAGACTTGTTTAACTTGGTTTTAAATCTCTTTAATGTCCAGCTTAACCAAGATAGTTCAGCTACATGTCTTTCTGAGCTCCATCTGTAACAATATGTTTTGCTGGACATGAGGAAGGAAAACCTGGCATCCCTCAGGAAGCAGTTGGAAAGAGATGGATGCCAGCAGCCTTTTCAGTCCCCTGGCTATTCTTCTCTGACAAGACATAAGAATCAATACAGGGCAGGTGTTTGTGGGATACTTGCAAAACAGAACATAAATTCTATCAATGATTTCTCATAGTCATATGTTAAAACTCACTGGTCTAGCTTGTACTTCATTTTATGTGTTTGTTTCTGTTTTAGATATTTGAGATGGAGTTTTGCTATGTGGCCTGGAATACCCTGGAACTCCATATATGGCTGACCTCAGTCTTGCCTCCTGCCTCATCCTCCCAAATGCCAAGACTGCAGATGCGAGGCACCATGCCCAGATGAGATGGTATTTTCAATGGATCTTTATCCATGAACAATTTGCATTGAATAATGCATTGAATATTTACAAAGTATTGGGTTGTGAAGTTAGTGCAATCTTATAAACATTGATACATTTCACTAAACATTTTTAAAAGCCTTAATTTGTTAGGATCACCACTAATCATATTAAAGAAATATTTAATTAATGAAAAACTATGGCACATGCAAGCTTTATATTTTTAATTTCCCTTGGAAATACAATTCTCACCATCAGTATAATTTCCCTTTATTTTGTTTGTTTTCCAAAAAAAAAATGTCAGCTAAGTACCCAGGTCTACACAACAGAATGTCTGTCAGTCAGTTACTCAAAGTGGAATAATGGTCCATTGCGGGCAGATGCCAGTTCACTCACAACCCAAGCAACGTTTACAACTGCCTTTCCATCTGTATTCTGCAGAAGCACTGGCAATTTCATCAAACTAGTTTTTAAAATGGCAGCCACATGCGTCACAGGGAACCCAAATGAAACCTAGTGGGCCACTCCTGAAAAAAAAAAAAGGCAATAGGAGAAAGAGTGGAAGGAAAGAAGAAGGGTGGAGTGGAAAGGAGAAGGAAGGTGGGACTGGGGATTAAGATGAGAAACTATTATAAATTCACTGTATTCATGTATGAATCAATAAAGATAACTTATAAATTTAAATAATAAAATTAAATGAATGCTTTATAAAAATAAATAGCTAAAAAAAAATGAGATCAAGTTTCTATATTCAGCAAAGCTGCTTTCTTCGGTCACTTCTAGGTGGCCTTTCCCACAAGTGACTACGGTGTACAATAACACCTGTGCAGCTTCTAGCAGTGCTGAGACACCACATTTACCTCCGTGAAACTAACGGTCAACAGAGCAAATGACTCTCAATATTAAGTGAAAGGAAATTCTAGAATTAGCATATCACCATTTTTGCAATTGCTGATAAAGTAAAAGACCATGATCATTAGCATCGATGGTTGTTAACACCATGAGAAGAGAATCGCAGGGCATTACATGTCTCATGGCTATGTGACTTTGCAAAAGGATCAAGCCAGAGTCTGACATGGACTCTGCACCAGGAGCTTGGTCATAGAAAGCCCCCAGGGTGACGTGTGTCAGACTTCAGGCGGTAAAATCTAGAGTGTGGGAAACACACCAGGTCGGGTGACTCCGATTTCTCAGCACATTTAATCACAGCAAACAGGAAAGAGTGAGAAGAAATCTGGAAAATCTAAGAGACGTGAGAGACGATCAAGCATGGGGGTCAGGGATGCACAGCTGGTGAATAAATAACCACAGTAAGAAGTTAGTACAAGGACAGATCGTGTGCACTTGGGGTGGGGGAACTTATTAGCCTGAGGCACATGAAGACGTTTGCAGAGACTGTTGAAGTTCTGGTTCCTTACCAGAATGATGATTGCATAGATTTTACCTTCAATAAGTCATTCAAGTACACATTTTATGTGTTTATTTGTATCTCTTTTATTTTAAAATAAAGAAGGATTTAGAAAAAACAGTGTAAAGGAAACAGCAGCTGTCTAGTGTTTTCTGAGGCCTGGAAACCACAGTTAGGAGATAAACCAGGGAACATTAATGACAAGGCTGGACACACACGTGCCAGCAGCCCGGGACTGGAAGGAGTCTGGACAGCGTCCTTGGGAATAGGATGGATGAAGCATGGATGAAGCAAAAGTGGGGGGGGGGTGCATGACCTCACCTCACTAGCTTTGGGTGAGGACTCTGAGGCCCAGAACAGTGAGCTCCCTGGTGTTCTTGACCAGCCAGGACCCCACCCTGCAGACACCTCTTCATGCTGTCAGGGAAATGCTTCCAACAGGATTTGATTAGGGGTGTGGTGGGAGAAGAGCTCTTGAGACCTGCAGAAACAGCCATAAGGGTCTCACAGGGCCCCTCACCCTCTTGTTTCAGGGTCACAGGTGACAATATTACCCAGCAGGGGACCCTCTGCCTCCTAAGATGCCTCAGGGTGTCTCCCTCTGGTCAGAGAACTGGACAATGACCTTCTAGTCCAAGACAAAGAACAGCTCTTACCTCATCCCCAGACCGAGTCTCCACAGACGCTGGAAGGAGAGAGGATGGAAAGTCAGTAGGGCCCAGTGTGAGTCTCCTGGTGGCGCATGTGACTGGCAGTACCAGCCCGCCATCTCTGCTTGTCCCCGGGACACTCTGGTTTCAGAAAACACTATCGCAGTGATCCCTGAGAATATGACCCCCACACACTTCCCACCTCAAATTTTTAACATGGGGAAGTTAGAAGTGGAAAAGGTAATGGAATGGGTTCTCCTTAGAAGCAGGTTACCTTTCCAGGCTTTGAGGTGCAAGACCAGCCCCAGCAGGAAGAAAATCAGCCCAAACAGGAAGGCGGCGACCCCGCCGAGCAGCTTTGTCCACGAATATACAGACTGAGCTCCTGTGGAAGACAAGACTGGAAGTCAGCGCAAGGCTCCCGGGCTCTGACACAGCCTGACTCCTCAGAACCTACACTGGACCCCAAACCCAGTGTCACTCAGGAGAGAAATAAGTTTAGAGATGGTTTGTGCTGGGGAGATAGCTCAGTGGTTAAAGCCTTTGACTTGAAAACAAAGGGATACGAGTTCATATTCTTAAATCCCATTTAAAATGCCTAGTGGATATGATGACAGGCTGTAATTCTAGCCCTGGAAAGTAGAGTCTGGGACCCTCCCCACTACCCCCTCCCCAAGAGCTAGCTGGCTAGCTAGATTAGCCTTAATAGTGAGCTCTGGGCTTAATTAGACTCAGACTCACAATAAGGTAGAAGAGCAATGGAGATGATTCCCAATGTCACTCTTGCAGGTGACACACTCAAGTGCATTCATATATCTGTGCACATATGTACACCCACCACATGTATTCACAACCCCATGTACACATACTAAAAGAAAAAACAGAAATAGTTCTTTGAGACTGAGCTGTGCCCCTATAGAGTCTCCTGAACCCCATTGATCATTGATCCTTCCATTCCTTGACAGCACCCCTGAAGACCACAGTGCAAAGAAGATGAGATCCCAGTTTTGAAGTGAATACTGGATGATCATCTCTTCTTGCTTCTTGGAAGCTCTGAGATCAGAAGTCTCCCTATTTCTTCCCGCCCTAACTCTCTGATCTCCATGACTCTCAGGAGAAGGGAAGAACTTGGGGCCAGGATGAATACAGAGCTGACACCACCCCCAAGGGTCAGGTCCAGAGAAGACAAGAAGCTAAGACACACTCCACTCCACAGAAACTGGGCGCGACAGGCTGGGGTGCTCCACGAGGCAGCTGTAGACATCTCCCAAGCGAGGAATCATTTCCAGCATCACCATCGTCTGAAAGGTCCAGTCTCCATTCCGGATGAGACCCGTGGACAGGACCCCAGAGCTCTCCTCCCGTCCATTCCGGAACCACCTGACCTTTATGTCTGCTGGGTAGAAGCCTGTCACCGAGCAGAGCAGCAGGTTGTGCTGCAGAAGGAGCGGGGTCTTCTCCGGGTACACCGTCACCTCTGGTTGCACTAGGAAGAGAGGAGAGAGATTGCAAAGGAGCTGCCTTAGGGTCATTGCCAACCCTATACCCAAGACCACCCATGTAGAACAGACTGAGAAATGCGTATGTTGTGGCCAAGGAGGAGTCGGCTCTGCCAGGTCCTCTCACAGTCACCCATTCTTGTTGAAAGGTCATGAGTCTCAGAGTCCTTGAGAACTGTGGGGGTCTAGACAAAGACCACAATACCCTAACCTATGAGAAGAAGGAATTACATTTGGAGACAAAACATAGAGTTTCCCTTCTTGTGACCCATTTGTCCTGAAATGTAACTGCCTGTAATAAAGATTAGCTCTTTCCCTTTTATTCTTCTTCATGTCTATGTGTATGGTGTGTGTGTGTGTGTGTGTGTGTGTGTGTGTGTGTGTAGACATACACCTGACTGTGTGTATCTGTGGAAGCCCAAGAGTGATATTGGAACTCATCCTCCATTGCTCTTCCACCTTATTGTTTGTAAGCCTGAGTCTCTAATGAAACCCAGAGCATCCACTAGGGCTAGTCTGTCCAGCCAGCTTGCTCTGGGGATTCCCAGACTCTGCCTTCCAGGAAGAGAATTATAGGGAGGTTATCACAACAGGCATCTTTATGTGGGGTCTGGGGATCTGAACTCAGGTCCTCTTTGCTTGTGAGGCAACGTCTTTGACCACTGAGCCATAGAGCAGGCTCCTGAGCCCCACTAGACCCCGCCTTCCAGTCACC